>RJWJ010017731.1:0-32559 GCA_004363605.1 Indri indri | reverse complement strand
ACACACGAGCAAAGTGAATAAGAAAGGCCATGAAAACAGATAAGAGATGTTGACCAGGTTTGGAAGGTAGAGAACAAATGAAGGTGATACCTGGCTAGGCAGAGTCAAGGTAAAGACCAAGCACCAGCAGAAAGGAACACAAACCAAGGGCAAGTCGCTTCCTGCTCCAGGACCTTAGAAAGTCTTGGGAAACAGAGACACCTTGTGCTCCCACATTCTGGCATGCGGAAGATGGATTTTTAAAGTAATTTTATTGATCACCATTTAAAAACCATCCATCTACCATCTGTTTTGTAAATGTGATAAAGAAGAGTTCGGAAAGTGAGTAAATTGCTGAGGCAGTATCATTTTGAAGTTCGGAACAAGAACTCTGGATAGAGACTGACTCTGCTACCTGTTATCTCCGTGATCTCCACAACTTAAACTCTCTGTGCCTCAGTTGGTTCACCTGGGGACGGCAATGATAATACCCACTTCGTAGAATTGCTATAGGTATGGAACGAGTTACTATATACATGGCATGATTACAATGGTGCCTAGTAACTGTTAGTGATTTTTTACTATAAAGCTGTGAGAATTGTATAATAAGCAGTAAAAATTAAAAGAATTTTGTCCACATATATTTAGCACACTCTTTCCCAAACGTTGATCCCAATATGCAGTGAAATTGAATGACGAGATTCTAATTTCAAGTTCTTCCTCCAGAAGGGTCTATTTCCAGGTCCCCACTAAATCCAGAGAGAATTTTTAAATTGGTTTCTTGGGACCTTTCCTGCTCAGTGATGCCCTAATTTACACTTCATAATTTGCAGCCGGCACGTGAGGCATTCTTGAACAGTCTGTACGGAAGAGAAATTCTTATCATAATTAATTTTTAAGGCAGCAGGGACTTGGTTACCAGGTTACTTGACACCAACAACAGAAGCAGCAATATCAATGCGACAACAGGTCAAAACAACACAGTTATGCCTTCCACGTCACCACCGAGTTAACATGTTTGGTTTCAAAAGACGCAACTTCATTTCATGACGCCATTTTCAAAGGACTACAGCCCATTGCTTGCTTGGCTTCAGTACCTTCTAACACTACAGTTTACACTCTTTTAAAAGGACTTAAAAAAATGTATGGCTATCCATTGATAAATAAGCACCTTTATTGGATTATAAAAATTTGCATGGCTTCAGAGGTGTTTCCTGACAGAGGAATTCATTTGCATTACAAATAGTTTTTACACAGACGAAAAGGAAGACTGTGTTTGGAGATGAGAGGTATTCTACCAGAAGCATTTAAGAAGCAATCTTAAAACGATTTCTTTCTAACCATAGTGGGATTCGTTTCCTAGGGCAACTGCCTGAGGGAGAAGCAAAATTGCAAAGCTGGCCCTTAGGCCTGACCTTCAACCACTGGTAACTCCAACGATGAGCTCCAGCAGGAACCTGGGAAATCCAAGGGCCATTGAGGTTTCTGAGGTCATGGCTGGGAGGTCTTTGGCTAGTTGGTAGGGACTGAGTTAAGTTGAAAATCAAAAATTAAATATTCCTTGCTGACTTGAAAGAGCTTTGATTGTTTCTTTTTTTTTTTTATAGTTCATTTCATTTTATTTTAAAAGAATCTTAATTAGCATAAAAATAGATCTGAGCCACATGACTGTGAGAGTTTTCTTTGATTCTCTCTTTGCCACATTTTGCTTTCTTGCTTGTCCTCACTGCACAAAACAGGAAGATATAATACTCATGGCCAGAGGCTAAACATTTACTAACAGAAGTCTTCTCTTCTGGACTCTTTTGGAAATGCTTAGAGGACTTCTGAGCAGCTAATGGGAATTAAGACTATACAACTCTTGTTTATTTTATCTTTCAATGTCATACATAAAGCATGAAATAAGGGGAGAAACTTTGATCTACAGGGAAGAGTAGATTGTGTCAGGGCTTGAGTGTATTCCTAGCTTGGCCACTAGCTTAGGTAAGTGACAGTGGATAATCGTTAACCTCTCTAAGCTTTCACTGACTTTGGAGATAATGTCTTCTCTATCTACTTTTTCTCAGTGTGCTTGGCAGTGAGGAGAACATGAAAGAATAAAGGGTGATGACAATGAAGGTGAAGGTGAAGATGGGGTGAGGATGATGAAGGTACAATGGCTCAGAGAAATTTGGATTTTAACTAGTCCAACAGTGAAAGCTCTATGTAAAAAAAGGTCACTTCTCTGGTGACATTGCATGCATTTCAGAAATTACTTTCTGAAAGCTGTTTACAAGCTTTCCAGTAATGAACCCTCCACCCCATCCCTGGAACAACTAGATTTACTTCTCTGGCACTCAACTTTTTTTTTTCTTTTCACTTATATTAATTCTTGGCCATCAAGACAATGTATAGGCTGAGCAAGTGGCTTCCAAAATGGAGCAATGAATGACTAGGACATAAGAAAACTACCCACCTCTCCACATTGAGATGTGTCTTCTAAGTGGGTCAAATAAAAAACAGAACTTCAAACTGTTGATTTATTAGTTTGCTTTATGGCTGTAACCCAGCGTGTTTCTACCACAGCCATTACCTGACATACCTATAGTTTGTATATATCCATTTATCAATCCTCATGTCAATGCTAATGGTGTGCAATTGTACGCACAGGATTTTGCCCCCACAACAGCCACAGGTGAGCTGAAGTTTTCCTTTAATGGCTCTGAGCCTAATCTCTTTCAATGGATTTACCTAAGTGTTATAGTAGAATAATTGTAGCAATGCTCCACTTTTTAATTTTATAAAGGTTCTAGAAACTTCCAGATAAAACTTATCATTTCACAGAAGAGTCCTGGAAGCCATGCCTCTCAAGTTAGTGGCCATATCTGGCAATAATAAATCTTCACCAATACAGTATACCTGTGTGTGTGTGTGTGTTTGAGAGAGAGAGAGAAAGATATATGAATGGATGATTCTCATGGATGATTGGGGTTGATCATGTAATCATCTGAGTGACAGTGCCTGAAACACATTGACTACAGTCCAGGATTAATTCATTTCATGGCCACAGACAGGTTAAATTAAATCAAGTTTTCATTCATGTTATAACCTGGAATATCTGCCTCTCCAAACACCAAATTGACATTAGTGAGAACTGGAAATCCGTTGAAAATAGGAGGCTACACAGCAGATTGGGCAAGATTATAACAATCAGACAGACTTACTCAAATCCCACTTCTGTCACTTATTAGATGGATACAATTGGACATATTTCTTAACCTCAGTTTTCTTACCTCTGAAGAATAGGGGTAATAATAGTATTTAACTTATAGGGTTTACGTAAAAGTTAAATAAGATCAGGATAACATACATTTAGTATAGAGCCAGTACAATATGTTCAGGAAGGATTTACTTGCTCTGATGGTTACTGCTAATAATACAAATCTTAAACAATTTCATATATAGAAGGTCTTTGTAACTCAGTATTGTCAAATTGATTTGAAGACTGATTTTTCAGAACCATTTTTTATAACCTTCTGTTTATAACCTTCTTGTGATTTCCATGCATAGCCCTGCGCAAGGATGTGAGGCAGATGAGAGGGCTGTGAGAGAGGCAAGGCATTGTCCTTGGCCCCCACAGGTGACAGCACACTCTTAGGACCTGTGTCCAATTTCCATCCTTCCAATTCTTATGTTCTCAGTTCCTTTCTCCCCTGAGAACCCCCAATACTTGAACTAGGTTGTAGAATCCTATCACTACTCCCAACAATCATTCAGGTTTGATGACTTCTGTGTCTTTGACTCACTAGCAAATTCTGGAAACCCCTTTTCCAAATAAGCAAAGAACATTACAAATTCTGTGGTTAAATAAATGATGCTTACTGGAGAGCAAGTTATGTGCAGCTGTTTTCTATCTTCCTTGATTTGTTATTCTGACTTGTTTTTTTAAAATAAAAGTGAAACTGTACCTAAAAGAACTGCTTAGCTTTCTCTAGCAGCTTCACTGTCTACAGCGATCTCAACATACAACATATTTGGATTGAAATGTTTCCCTACTTTTTTGGCCTGCTTTTTGTTCACCAATATTTTTCAAAAACATCTGTTCCCAAGGCAAATCTTAAAGTATATTTTCATTTTTATGCTAGCACCTGCACAGATAAATGTTTTGGAAGTAATATCATGATTCATTTTTAGTATAATTTAGGGCCAAATTATAGATTGTTTTTTTTTCAAAATTAGGAATATTAAGAACCATGTACACACAAATCTTCAGACATAAATTCAACTTTTGAAATGTAAATCTTCACTTTGGAGAGCTATACAGATATCAAACATTTAGATAAAACATAAAAAATGTTCTCAATCATCTACATTTCCAAAGGGCTATGTTAAAAACAAAGAAAACATCAAAATGATTGAATCTTCCTGGCTTTTCCTTCAGCTTTGTTCTAGAGTACGGAATTTAACTCTTCATTTAAATACTATGAAAATATAACTGTCATTTAGGAAAAAAATATCTATTTTTATGTCCTGATATCTATTTTCATCTCTATCTTCTTTGTTTCTCGACCCTTGAAGATGTCTATTTGACAACATGTTTTTTCCCTAAAAGTGCTTTTTAGGCCTTTATTGGATACTAAGTATTTTCTGGCATTAACTATTTTTAGCTCTAGAAGATTGTATTTTATGAATGCTTTTTCTATCATTGCCCTACAGATGGATATTAGCAAACTACAGCAAATGAATGCAAGCAAAAAATAAAGAGAAATTATGTAATATAAGGATATATCATTCACCATAGTAACAGCATTAGGTAACTTTTTGCTACAATGGTGATAATATGTTTACATTTAATTACTGAGAAGCTAATAAACTTCAAAATGTAATATGGTATAGATCATTGAGAAACAAAGTCAAAGATTTAGTCACTATTATTGTTTTCCATGCAGCATATTATTTTGGAAAAGGGTTTTACTACCTTAGAATTAAGTATTTTGTCATTAATATCAATAATAAGTGGAGTGCCAAAATTTTAATCAAAACACAATACCTATGCAGACAGTAATGCAGACAAAGCATTACTTACTGTAAGATGGTTTGTTTTTAGAAAGAACTGTATTGCAGGCTTGGGTGTTTCTCAATCAATGAAATCTTTTTATGTTATTAATAGGGAACAGCACTTATTAGAACATATTTTGCATGTCTATGTAAACAGATTCAGTATTTTTACAACAAATTCTATCTAGGAATAATGTTTGTTACAGCTGCTTTGGGAAGCCAGTTGTGACCTTAAGAGAAGTACTGACTTAGTCATATCCATATATTCAATGATTTGATTTAAATGATGAGTTATTAACCTCAACTGAACTCAGGAGTAAAATCTCGTAAATACCTTGAAAAAATGTAGTGAATCAAAAGAAATGTTAAACTGAAATAAAAACAACCATGAGACAGCCAGATCATGAAAAATTGCTTGACTCAAAGAACTTTTAAAGGTTAGAGCTCTATTAGGGGTTGTTTTTTAAAAAAGAAAGCAATATGAGGGGGAAAACACAAGCAAGAAAAAAAGATTAATACACTCACTGCCCGCCTACTTTTTGTTTTATTACGCTTATTTTTTTCTAAGAGGTTACCATTTTTGCAGCTGGTCAAAAATATCACATTCCTTGATGTCTCGAAAGGTTTTAAATGACTAAGCTTAAGCATACTTTAACTTGAATAACATTAAACAGCTGTTGAAAATAAAAACACATTATGAATATTTGAATGGAGACACCAATGAGTGGAAAGCCACTTCTCTTGGGGTGTGAATTAAGACTACCCACTTCTTATATTATTCAAATTTTCTCAAATATCACAGAAACTAACCATAGGGATTCTAAAACACAGGCTCCAGGTGCTTTTTAGTTGAGACAATTTCTTGGTACTTCTACAAGCATGGTTAAAAGTTGTATTTTTAATTAATTTAACATATGGTGTGCTAGGGGAAGTAGCAGGGTTGGATTTATGATAAGGTGTCTCAGGATGATACAAATGCCAAACAATTCTTTTTAAATGGCTACAAGTAGCTTAGTTTAAGTGCACTATATACAGGGGAAAGGAAATGAAACAACAAAAGCATATCAGGTCATGACTGAAAAAACTATCTAAATTACATGTCAATTTTCACTCTGAAATAATTTTTTAAAATTTCAATGAGCAATAATCTATTTAATCTTGATTTATTTTAAATTCTCTGTTTCTTGACATATTGGCAATTTAGCGTACTTAAAATACTTGGGCATGATTGTTTGCCCACTGTCATATATGAAGACATAGGTAAAACATCCCTCTACGCTAATGAACCTTACTTTACATTAGTTTAAAATTTTCATATGCAATTTTTTTCCATCCTTGTCTGCCTCTCTCACCATGCCAAATGAATAAATGAATACATGAAAGCTGATTTCTAGTAAAAAAAAAAAAATTGTTCAAATCTGGCTGCCAGTCAAGAGGCTCGTATACAATGTAATAGATGTATATTAGTGCTTTCCAATTTCAGAGCTAAATAATTTCAGAGTACTAATTTTGGTCATAACATTATATATTTCTTAAAGACATGAAAGTCAAACTGACTTCCTTCCTACTGCCAAAAAATCTATAGCACATTTCCGACATTTGAAATGCTACATTCTGTTTTGGAATCAAAGACAACAGTTCCAGAATGATGACACAATCAAGCATTCAAATGTGCCGTGAGGCTTGCAAATCACTGTGGTCAGAAAGCCCAGCTGAAGAAGCAGGGAAAAGCTGACCTTACTTCTCCCTCCTGTTAAAGGTCCATCTAAAATCCATAGGCTTATGGAAAAAATAGCCTAAATGGGCATTACAATATTTTGAAATGGTACGCTGATTAACAGTGTGTCACCAATTAACATTCAAGGCAGGAAATTTACCCACTGGTTCAGACAATACAATAACAAAGGTTGAAAACTAGCGAAGTGTCACAAGTGAAATCAGATGAATGGCTGAAAATTGTTTTACTCTTTCCATCATAGTCATGGAAGTTTCAAAATTAAATGCAAAGCTGATATCTATTTTGTACCTTTTTTCCCCTCTTTGTAAATTCAGTGTCTACATTTACCTTTGGGTGTGTGAGTGTGTGTGAGTGATTTCTGAATAATTATTTCATATATTATGTAAATAGCAAAGCTTTTAAATAGTCCCTCAATAGATCTCTGAGATATTTTATAAGAATTTATTTCACACATCTCTTCAGATTAGTTCAATATTATACATGTTTTGAGTGAACTACATTTATTTGCAAGTCTATGATCAGAATTCCTATTTTAGAGATTTACTTCAAACCGTTGCTTCAAACCCAAACTGCTATGGTAGTTTTTGGAAATATAATTGCATGCTTTTAAAAACACAGCTCAGTTTTCTCTTCCCATGCATACACACACATCATGAAACTAGATTATTAAAAAGAAATTTTTTGTAAAACACAGTGTTTTTTCTACACTGGTTATTAAAATAGTAGATTTCATTTAACTCTCCTTTTAAAAGAAATTAATCGGAGTATCTGCTTCAAAATAGATTTCAAGTACTTTGCAAAATTTAACAACATATATAATGAGGGATAAATTTTGACAGAACAACAGAGAGCAGAGAACATGAACCGTCAGTAAAATAAATCTTGGTTTGGTCTAGTATGACATCAAAAAATTCATTCACCACAATTAGGTAGAAAATTTGACTCAGAATTTCCTAGGAACTATAGCAAAAATGAAAATGTTAAGTTACATTGTTTCCACTTTCTAAAGGAAGAAATTGAATTTATTTGCAAGAAGCGATTTTTCCAGGAACTAAACTTGGGAATAAATACATTATGTCAGCTTTGTGTATATAGGATAATGAACAAAATCTTCAACTATGATCTTATAACTTGTATGATTGTCTCACTATGCTAATATAGTCCAACAATAGCACACTTTTATGCTAATGGAGTACATTACATTCATGTTGACATTATTACCTACTTGATTCAAGAGATTTATTATAATTAGTGTTTACAGGACTGTGTCCTTAAAGAGGTCGAAACCTCCTCTAGGATAGAAACTGTCTGGGATCTATACCCTTTGCACTGTTTATTAAATGAAAGGTTATTCACCCCCTTCCACTAGGAGCTTGAAGTAAATACCTTAGATGGCAGTTTAGCTGGGAATAGAAATTTAGGGTGGCACTTATTTTCTCTCTACATTTCAAAAGCATTTTGGAAAAATCTTCTATTTTTCCATTAATGTTCATGAAAAGATTTCTGTTTAAGAGTTGTTTCTTTGTAGATAATCTCTTAATATTTTTATCTGTATCCCTAATTTCTATATTTTCTTACCAAAGGTGCCTTTTTTTCCTGCTCATCCCTCAGTTCTGAAAAATCCTTAACCATTATTTCTTTGAATCCTGCTTCTCCTCTTTTTGTTCATTATCTCTTTCTGATATTCATATTGTATCATTTATCCTCCATGTCTCTTATTTGCTCTCATTTTTTTCAATCTTGTTATTTCTCCGCACTCTACGCTGGTTGAATTCCTTAATACTAACTTTCTGGTTGCTAATTTTTTCCGACTATGTTGAATCTAGAGTTTATCTCATCTATTAATGTTTTTAATTTCAAGGACCATATTTTTCAGAATTTTTAATGGTACTTTTTCATATACTTTGCTCTTGTTTCATTTCTATTTTGTTTTCATAATTTCTTATTAGGCTGTTGTTCCTTCCCTTATTACTCCGAGGGTACTAAACATACTTATTTTGAACTAATCATTTTCATTTCATATGCAGTGAACTCACCTACCAAACATCAATTTCACTAGCTTCATAGCATTAATTTCATTTATATATTTTAAAATGTTGATTTGCATACTCATTTTGAATAGTATTTTACATATTCTCTGTCTCTGTCTCTCTTTCTTCATTCACCTCTCCCTGTTTGGTGGTATTTTGGTGGCCTTTACCTACCCCGTGTGCTCCCAGTCTAGAACCATATCTTGTATTGACACCTTGGAGCTCTTGTTCTGTCATGAAACCAGAGTCATTACACATTTGTCTCCAAGCCAGGGAGTATTTGGGCTCAGGTCTCACCTGGGAGGCTGCATCTGCTCCGCACAGCCACCCCCAGATACTCAGCTTTCTAGGGAACAGCTTACAGGCGTTTTTCTCCCAGATTCCTTTCCCTACTTTTCAGCTCCAGCCCTGTTGCTGGTTTCAAATACAGGGGCTGGCTCAGGTCCAGGCCTTGGATGGGGTACTTTTAGCCTATTCATCCTGCAGGAGTCAAACGCTACTGCTCTGTTTCCCTAGCCAGAGTCCAGTAGGCCCTCACTCCAGCTTCACTTACTGGTATATTTCTGTTGTTTTCCTCAGCCATGGACACATTAGCTTGTTTTTGGTTACACACAATATCTTTTTAAACTTTCCCTTTTTATATTTTCTCTATCAATGTTTGGTGTTTAGAACCAAGGAGGCAATAAAGGACGTATAAGTGTGGGGAGGATGGTGCTGAGCATGTGAACGTCCAATGCCTTCTTCACGGGAGGTCTTTACTGTCTTCCTAACTACAGTGGCGACCTATTAACATAACGCACACTAGGGAAAATGTCTTCTCTCAGAGTCTCAATTTAGGAGAAGGAAAGCTCACGCCCCTCCCCTCCTCTGTTGGCCAAACCAAGGTTCCCAGAGTACATGCGTTAGAATCATCTAAAACACTCATTTAAAATGCACATTCTTGGGCCCCTCTCCAGACTTACCCATATGTGAAGACATGAGGGTAGGAGCCAGGAGTTTGCATTTTTAACTGCACTTTCGCTGTTTCTTTTGCAAACTGAAGTTTTGAGAATCAGTGCATACCCAGCAACCTCTTAATTGTAAAATCCTATTTCTAAGAATCTCTTAGGTGCTCCTTCATTTGATCCCAGGAGGAATAGTGAGGGCATTTAACAGAACAATCAGCTAGACTTTTGACTTCATATAGGGAAGTAAACGCTTCTAGTCAAAAACCCTCCATGAAGTATCTTGAAAGCAAGAAAGTATGCTTTTCTTGCTAAAATAGTTATCTTGTTAGTTACTATCAAGAAATGACTTTCTGTGTAATCACCATGGTGCCTACCTGGCAACTGACAAGCCATCAGTAGACTCAAGAGTGAAGGAAGCTATAAGGGCCAGGCTTTAGATAACGGCTCTTGACCACTGGAGCGGGGCTTAGGGATAAGCCCGTGTATCAGACCACTCCAGCTGATGGGGGCTCACAGCAGGCGATGCCCTGTTTTAACTTCTTCCTTTACACCTGCCTTTGAGGAAGCTGAAGCAATGACAAGGGAGGAAAGATGTGTCAAATAATAAAAAATGATGACAAATGCTTGTCTCATGCACATTAATGTGTAAGTAGAATGCATCTTAAGGAGGAAAAGGGGAAAATATTCAAAATATACTTTAGTTCAAATAGAGTGAATTAAAAAATTCTTATCTCTTGCTAGTAATGCAATAGAATATATCAAAAATAAAGGTGAAGCTTAAACCCAGACACTTTTGTCACCTGGGAAAACTTTTATTTATTTATTTTTTCACTTTTGTTCATGTGCTTTGCATTTGTGGTCCTCATTGTTAAGACAATTTCTCATCTTTGTCCTTGCTCTGCTGTTAGCCCCTCCTCTCTTCTTAATTTTCATGTGGCCCTGATGCTAATAGAGCTTCTATGTAGAAAGGGAGTCCCATTAATTACAGCGATGTGTTGTAACTGGAAACTCCCAACATTATTTTACATTGAGAAAATGCCTTTAAAAAAAATGTACATGGCAACGTGCTAGCTGAGAGCTCCTCCTTTACAGGGCAGCAAAGAGAAACACTGAGAGCCTCTGAAAACAGAGGGGAGGCAGACTCCTGCCTCTCAGATTCTGCTGCCCGGCTGCACGTGGACCACATAGGTGGCCAGGCACACTGCTAGGTGAAAGTCTTTCTGAGTGTGCTGCACCATTTTCAGAACAAGAAGATTAGAGTGTTGCCTAATTCGTTATTACACATTGGACCATGTCATCATTATTGTTTTCTTCATTATTGGCATTTTCCCAGCACCCATGGCTTTTAGCATTCTGTATTAAACGTGATAGGGACCTAAAATAGGACATGGTCCTCGTGCATTTATGATTATAAAAAAGTATCCTAGCACTCTGGGAGGCCAAGGTGGAAGGATCACTTGAGGTCAGGAGTTCAAGACCAGCCTGAGAAAGAGGGAGACCCCCTCTCTTCAAAAATAGAAAAATTAGCTGGGCATGGTGGCATGCAACTGTAGTCCCAGCTACTTGGGAGGCTGAGGCAGGAGGATCACTGGAGCCCAGGAGTTTGAGGTTGCTGTGAGCTCTGATGACACCATGGACTCGAGCCGGGGTCACAGAGGGAGACTGTCACAAAACAAAAAAAAACCCCACAAAAAAGCAATATGGTAATCACATAGATATTTTTGAGGCCGTATCAATAACTAAAAAAAATGTCCATTTTTTGCAGATCATAATATTGTCATTATGGCATTGCCCTCAGGGTGAATTTAAGTATATAAAATAAACAAGCCCTCTTCTAGTCAGTATCTATTTAGTAAATCACCCATGTAAGTGGATGGCTGGGGCAGAGTCCTCGTCATCCAGTTCTGAAGAACTAGAAGTGATTAATGAGAGCCTACACCAACACACGCATGGAAAAGGATGCAGTTATTTGTGCTGTGGAATATCCAGCCCAACCCTGGATCTGCGCCCAACAGGGAAAAATACCGCAGCCAAAGCTCCTGGGGCTATTACAGTTAAAATGAGACCAGGAGTCCTCTGTTTTGGCTGCTGGGATGAAAGGAAATATGCTCCTTGGAACTGAAACTGGAATAGGAACTGCATTTGCTCAGAGAAAGTGTGATAGAACAGAAGGATTGCATTTTTCATTTTTCTAGAACCCTGTATTTCTCCAGAGAGATGACCCCCAAAGGGATGCCAGGTGATCCGTCAGATAAAAGACATCTTTGTGGCTGGGATGCAAGACCAGAAATGTCCTGATGTGTGCATAGCCTTTACCTGGACAGACAGGGCCTCCAGAAAAGCCCCTACAATGCTGAAAAGGGACGTTGCTAGGAGTCATATCTATTTTCCCTGGCTCCTTACTTTTTCTTCCTCTCGTTTGGTATGTTTACCTCATTTGTCAGAGTGCCACAGCGTGGATGAAGCAATTTTTAGTTATCTGAAACCTTCGCTTGCTGTGTTTATCTGAACCCTTGACTGGCCTTGGTTATCTGGAACCTGCCTCTTTGCTGCTTTGTTGGCTCAGTACAACCTCGCCTGAGGTTTCACATCTTGAAATAATGCCCATAGTGCTAACTTAGCAGGAAAGGGGCTGCTACAAGGCACACAGGTCATCTCCAGTGATACTTTCTTGAGTACTGCATCATGAAAGACAATGGCCAGGGGGCCTCGGCCCTAGGGGGAGAATGCTGCTTGACTGAATCCTATTTCATCCGCAAGGAACCCACGGAAGGCTAATGAGAAAAGGGCGTACTATGAAGGATGACTCTTTATTTTAAACTCTTCAATCAGGCAAGTTCAATTTGATTTTTTAAAAAAGAGCCAAAGTATTATGCGATGCTAATCAGCGATAGCTAGCAGCCCCATCTCTAATTCCCAACAATCCCACTTTACCATGTCCTCATGTCAAGAATTTTTCGTTTTCTCTTCTTCACAGATGGGGCCCATTTAGTTCCCAGAAGACAAATGTCTGCAGTTGGTCCTAAGGTTTTCTCCAGGGAAACACAACCTTTCCCGTCAATGAGCTTTCAAAGCCTTACCCCACACTGCCCAGAATACGGCATATAGTCCTGCCTGCATTTTATTTCTGTTTTACTGTCACAGAAGAAAGTGTCTACCAAGGAATCTGGACAAAAGGGCCTCTGGGGAGAATTGTTGATAAATTGGTGTGTTTTTTGTGGAATTTGGAAGAAAAAGTTTAAATATTAATACAACTAAGCTAATATTTATCTCTACGCTTAAAATCATTTACTAACAATAGGGCGTGAAAAGGAAAACTGCCTGGTCAATATCATATCTCCTACAGCACTGTGGGGGGCTCCTTTATGGCCCTGTTTGCCTTTTCCCTGTGGTAAGTTTGTGATTATACTTCTAAATGGCTCGTGCTAAGATAACGAGTCAGGATCAAAGATGAGGTGATATCTAAAGAATGAAATGACAGGTATATTTGAACTCAGTAGTTCAGTTTTATAAAAATGGGCAGGAGTTTGCCATAAACATGAGAAAATCTCAAGGTTATTGTGTGTACAATTATGTGTGTATGAATTCCGAAAGGTGTTTTCAATGTATTGGTATTGCCGCCCAGTACTTAATATATTTAATACTTTTTGACAAAAATAGAAGGCAGATTTGGGAGTGAAGAATAAATGAATTTCTTAAGCTAGCATAAAGCAGCGAAATGATTATGGGAAACCTAGTCATTTGCTAATGATTTATTGGGATACCTTTTTTAAATGATGCAATATATTTTGAACAAATGTCAATTTCATTATTGCCACTTTTAAAATTCAGAGTCATTCTTTATAGCTTTAATATGTTCAGTCCCCAAGTCTTTCTTTCTTATCGAAGGTCAGTATGTAACAAAATTCATTAATTCATTCACTCAACAAATGCTTAAGGTCCCAGGTCCCAACACTAATGTCATTCAGGTTACAACATTATAAGAAGTAACAAACAATGTGACATTTTCTTTCTTGTTAGAATGACATTATTTAAAATATCTGAACTACTTACTACTAGCGTTTTCTTTATAGAGGTTTCAAGGGTCATACTTCCCTATAATACGTTATTTTGACATATTTTGATAAATGTAGTTGCCGTGAAATGAAGCAGCTGACCCTGAGAATCACTATTCATCTTTCAATAAATACATCTTGGTTGTGTTAAAATTCAACCCCAAAGGGTAAGATCCAACCTAGAAGTAAAAAAATTAGTTTTCTAAAATGATAACCAAAAATTTATGTATTCCTTCTCCTATCGTTGAATTTATTTCACGTGAAGAGATTGGTTTTTATGTTAGAATTCTGTCCGCCAGAACTGGATTGAGATGTACATGGGATGAGCATTTGGAAACAGAACTGATTTTCACAGGCCACCTATCAAGGATCAACCTTTTTATTGTATAGTCACACCATGGTTAGAAAGTTCCCCAAATCACCACTTTATAATTCTAATTGGTAAAAACAGCATTCTGGATGAAAAGGTTATCATTCTCTAGTTTTCCACCTTACATTTAAGATTGTTTCATAGCCCCCTTTAGTCTAAACACTTAAAGGTGGTCAATCTGCTTGTTATGAACAGGACAAGAATCAAATGTCTGAAGCCATAAGTAATCAAACATCATTTCAGTCTATTTTTGTTAGCAGAAAGAGAGGCAAAAATCAAAACATTCTGTAGGGTGTTCTATGTACAAAGATATGCAGCTGATTATAAATTTTACAGACAGATATGAAAGAAAGTAGCTACACATCATGAAGGAGTTAGAGAATAATTAGTTAACTGAATGTTAAAAGTGAGGGAGGAAATGTCTTTTCCAGAGCGCCGCAGACCAGAGAAAGACACACACTATAAACCTGCCGTCCCCACCCATCCCCGGGCTGCAGACTGATACTCATTCATGTCCTGTTAGGAACCAGCCCGCACAGCAGGAGCTCAGCTGCAGTGAGCAAGCGAAGCTTCATCTGTATTTACAGCCACTCCCCATCGCTTGCATCACCGCCTGAGCTCCACCTCCTGTCGGATTGGCGGCGGCATTAGATTCTGCATTATGGTGAGTTGTATAATTATTTCATTATATATTACAATGTAATAATAATAGAAATAAAGTACACAATAAACGTAATGCACTTGAATCATCCTGAAACCATCCCCCCCCACCGCCCTGCCCAAAGTCTGTGGAAAAATTGTCTTCCATGAAACCAGTCCCTGGTGCCAAAAAGGCTGAGGACCAGACCACTGCTATAAACAGCAACTTAACAAAGCACTAAGCCAAACTTGTCTTCCAAATCTTCAGTCCTCTCTCCTGAGCCCCCTATCTCTGGCAGGTGTACCATCGTTGTTCCTAGCATGTTCAGTTAGAAACCTTCTTGCTTTTTGTTCTTCAGCATTTACAATCAGTTACCCAGGCTGATTAATTCTTCTACTGAAATAGTTTACCTTCTGTCCCTTATTTCTAATATCTACTGTCATAAATACAGCTTCCATCCACTCATGGCTAGGCTTCTGTAAAAGCCTTCCAGCCGGATCAAAATTCTAACTTGCTTGCAGTCCAATTTCTCCTGCATAATATTGACAGAATAATCATCCTAACGTTCCACTTTTTGAAAATATTTTATTTTATAGAGATAGGATCTGGCTCTGTTGCCCAGGCAGGAACACCTGGGCTCAAATGGTCCTCCCACTTAGCCTCCCAAGTAGCTAGGACTACAGGTGTGCACCACTACTCTTAGCTAATTTTTAATGTTTTTTTTTAGAGATGGGGTCTTGCTGTGTTGTCCAGGTTGGTCTCGAACCCCTGCCCTCAAGCAATTCTCCTGCCCTGGCCTCCTAAAGCGTTGGGATTACAGGCGTGAGCCACCAAGCCCAGCCTCTAACACTCAGCTTTTCACACCACTGTCTTGCACCAGCACCTCCGATGACGGTGTGCCTTTGCAAACCCAGAGGCTCCCTTCTGACCCAGTCCTGCTTTGTGGTGCTCCCTTACTCCTCCATATCGTCCAGGTTTCTTACCTGCCCTCCATCCTTGATTTTATGCCATGCCCAAAATGAACACGCCTTCCCTTCATTCCTTCCAAATCCTGACATATTCATCAGTATTTCACTTTCTTCAAGTCCTAACGCAACATTTGATGTTCTTACAGCATAAACTGTGCCACTCTCTTGGGAATCCATAACTACACAGGGAGAGCAGGGACTAAGTCTTATTCACTGTGATAGTCCCAACACCTAGCACCTAGCTTGGCACATCACAAGTACTTACTGAACATTTGTTAAATGAATGAATAAATAAATACCACCTCAAATTCTTTCTTAATTGTCTTTGGTATGTGTCAAGTTCCTTAAGGATGGGACCAATGTTTATTACCCCTTTGCTGTCTCCTTAAGTGTCTAGCATAGGTCCGCACAATCAACGTGCATTCAACCTATTCCTGTTAAATGCACAACCTCAGATACACACTCATTAGTATACAAAGGAAAAGGTGAAGCGAGAGGTAAGGACCAAGTCAGCTCTCAGGTTGGGTTCCTTCTCCAGCCAAAGTTATGCAACATCTGTGAGTACAACTGGAGGCATTCAGAGGTGAGAGCAGTGTGGGATAAAGATGAGGGAATGTTCCAGGAAGGAGGCTGAGAGTTGATTTTACCTTATGGGAAAGCAGGTGGAAGTTACAGGGAAATGGAGGTCCATGGAGGTCCATTTGGTGGGCAGCAGTGAGTAACTGGGCCTGTTACCTCTTCAGGTCCAAACCCGCCCCCAAGGTAGCGGGTCTGATTTCTCATACACCTACCAAAAAGCCAGGTAAGTGAAAGTGGTGCCACGCTACAATAAAGTAGCTGAGCAGCAGTTTTCAGCTGCCTTCCTGATCTCTCTGTTCTGCTCCTGCAGAAATCTGCCTTCCACGGGAAAGTGTCGGCGCTGTGACTAGTGATGACGAAGAGCGTTCAAGGAGAATCCAATGATTATGCGCCTCCACCTTGGCCTTGTCCTCAGCTCGCAGCCCTGTGGTTACATTTCTCAGGCTTCATCTGATGGGGAGCTGTATAGTCTAATCGATGACAAGCTTACCTTGATGGGATTTCCTAAGTTGTTGTTCCATATGAATACAATAGAATGCATTAATTAATAAACGTACTTTATGTACACACTGCAGTGTGGGGCCTCTTGAACTCAGAATTCAGATTTAAAAAGCACGTGTTTCACATTAGCAAAGCCTTGATGTTTTTAATCAGCCAGGCTGTACCGTCTGCACACACGACGTGTCAACGTGAAAAAGTGGAAACACCGTCTCTCAGCTTCCAGTCCTCAGCACTCTGATTAGGCAGACACTGTCAACTTCATTTGTACTTGATCCATAAAAAGAGTTACATCGTGATATTCCCTTCAAATTCTGGCAAGTTTTATTGATGGCTTAGATGTCTGAGTTAGCAGGGCTTCTATTAAAAACTCCAAATTTGTTTTTTAAAGTGATGAATTACTTCACTTTGTAGGTGTACTTTTTCATATTCCAAAATAATATTTCTGACCTTGGGGAAGATTTAGATTGAATACTCTCTGTTAACCATTCATAGATTTTTCACATTTAGGTTACACACTGAAAAACTGTTAAAAACCTTTATATTAACAGTACTCTTGACACCATAATGCACTGGATAAAGTAAGGGTTGTGGTTATTCTTATTTTAGTAGAAGAGAAGGGGAAGCGAAATTTCAGGAATTTTTTTTTTTTAACACATTATACTGATGGTGACTGAAAAAACAAATTAGCAAATTTTGAAGCACAATGATAATGAGCCCAAGTTCTTATTATGATAAAGAAAATAATTTTCATACAAAAAGAACCTGCTCTTAAACTGTATTCTACTTTTTCAAGGTATCCTATTGTCCCATGGGGGTAAGAATGAGTCTGTCTTAGCACAGATCCGTTACCATTTCTAGAAAAAGAGATAAAAGCTAATTTTCTTCACAGAAGAATAGATAATACTTAAACGTAATTTAGTCTGACGTTACGCCTGCATTTCACTCTCCTAATCATCAGATAGTGTGTCCCTGACTGCCTAAAATTCTTCAAGACAATACACAATGTGGGCTATATACTATCCGTGCACTTTCACATACAGTTAAGATACAGTGCATCAAGCCTGCGGCAAGTTACAAGGTATAGCAGTCAGAGGCCTTCCAAAACAGATGCACATCTTTTATTTATTACAGACCTTTTTATTGTTACAGCTGTATCGTCATTATATTTCAGAATAATTCCTTATCCCCTGTTTGTTTGAACTATGAAAGTATAGTCATTGTGCCTTTGCAAAAATGTCTTCCTGGAGAAATCTTATTCTTGACCGATCAACCCTAGGACTTAAAGTACATCTCACTCGACTGAACTGCCGTCTTTGCCACACTGTGTCTGGATGATAGGAATATTGAACAGCCTAGCTTCAGAAATGCTAGGGATTACACTTGTGTCATATCTTTGGAACAAAACATCTATGTGACCAAAGCAAGAATCTAAAAATCTAAAAAAAATTTTGAAATAACTGAACTATGACTAAAAATCCTAGACAAATCAGCTTTGGGACAAAAATACATTTCCATTGTAGTTATATATTTCTTTTTATTCTCAAATCAAATTTGTCAGAGAAACACCAAAAAAAAAAAAAAATTCTTTCATTGAAAAAAAGTTGTGTTTTAAACACATTTCCTATTTTAGGGCTTAGCTGTCTTTGAAATTACATTCAAACATCATACACAGTTTACAAAAATTTGAATTGTCTCAAGAAACATTCATTTAGGGGATCCACCAAAATTGATTAATATAATTTCTCTCCCATCTCTTTGTTCACATCGTAATTGTGGGATAAGAAAATCCCAGGCAAGTGCAGCAAACAGGAAGTTTTACCCACATAAAAATTCCAATGAAAACCAAACCAATTCCTTTACTCTCCAAAAAAAAAAAAGGAAGTGAAGTATATTAAATTTTCTTTTAAGCTCACTGGAAAATTTTCATTATGTCCACTTTGATTTATTTTAGGCCATGGATGTGCACATGTTTATTTTCATGGCTGGTTATGTCTACATTGGCCCAGAAAACTGACTACTGTACTAACATCAGTGCAAAAGCGCAGTGTTTTGAAGAGCTGTGCTGACCTTGTTTTTACTGTGGTAACAGCCGGTTAGGCTACAAGGTTTTGAGGCATGTGGAAGGACGGTACAAGTCATTGAGGGAGTACACATTTGCCCAAACATTACATTTTGCCTGTTAAGTTAGAAATAACCAAAATAAAGGTCTTTTCCCCTATAGTTTCGAATGAAATGTTCGAGAAGAGCAAAAGAAAGGACCGCATTTTAGTATTCCAATAAAGTGAGTGGTGTGAGCAGCTACTGAGTCCAGAGTTGGAGACCGGCCCATCACCTGAGCTAAGGGCAGTTACCAATCGCCCTTCCTGCAGCTTTGAGAAGCCAATGGGTGAATAAGAACAGTTTTCACCCTGACACAAGGTTCTGGTATCTCTTCCATTTATGACCTCTGACCATTTGCCTTTATTAATCGATATCTGTAAATTCTGTTTAGCACAGATAGGAAGATGTATAGTGAAGTGAGCTGGTACATAGATAAAGCGGTCTCCATGCAGAAATGTTAATAATGGACCAGGCCATACCTTTCCCATCCACTTCCTTATCCATTCTTTATGACATTTTCATCAGTATTTGGAACTCTAATGAGTAACTGAATAAAGAAAACAATAAGTGTAAAATTTAAATGGATGCCTTTAAAATTTTTACCCTGAAATATGAAAGAACCAACTTTGTTACGTTCAGTCATTAAAGAAAATCTTTAGGTTCATAGCAATTTATAACAGATAAATGCAAGAGAAATTCTCAAAATGAAATAATAAGTGACACAGTGTCTCACTTAATATTCTTACTCATCCGTGGCCCTGAAAAAAAATGTGAAAAGCATTTTGACAAAACAGATGTTGAATGGTCTCCGTGGAAAATGACTGAAGGCTTGCACCATGTAATTATTATAAAATACCACACATCTGGTACAAAGTTTGGCCTTCTATCAAAAGTCATTTAGGACAAGATGAGCAAGGAGACGTCTGGCCTCATGAAAGTCTTAGCTTGTATTTTATGGAATGATTTCAACTTTACTCTTAGTTCTCCCTTTACTAAGTATACTGTATTTCATGAAAGAACAGTCTCTCCAAACCACCAAATAATTAGGACATTAAAACTGGACAAATGCTATCTATTATTTCAAAGAAAATACATCAATGTAAAATTGTACAAAGCAATCTGCTTCCATGGGAAAAATAATGAAAGAATGTAGAAAATTTACAAATGACCTTTTCATTCATGAAAATCTAAGGTCTCAGAGGAACTCTGGAATAACTTGCATACGAGTTTATCACTAATCCATCATCAGGAAAAAAACCTCCAAGCTGAGAGAGGACCCTGTTAATGGATTCTGAGCCCGCTGGAGCAGAAGCAGGAATGCTCTGGCTGTAATATTTTTCTCCAGCGCCACAGCCGTCTGCCTGTTATGGGTCACATCCGCTACGTACCATCAGCACAGGGTCGCTCCGCATTTCTATTTATCAAAAGTCAAATCTTGAGGCTGGTAATGCCTGGCTTTCTTTCTACCCCCAAATATATATAATATGAGTCCTAAATTAACCTGATAAATAAAAATAACAGGATATTACTACATAACCCCTTCTAAGAAAATATCTCTCAGAGGAAGCAGTGATTTTATAGTGGAAAAAAAAAAACCTTTCGGTAATGAAGGAACACTAGTGAGAATGAATAAGAAAACTCTCAGAGCTCCCTTAATTAGAAAAACAGAGCTTCAAAAACATGTTTGCATTGTGAATTTTTTTAAGAAATTCATTTCAAATACATGATTTTGCTATTTATTATACTTTGTTAGGCTGCTAAATTGTTTCAAGTTTATCCATCTTCTGAATTTTATTTTTCTCATCCACAAAGATGTTATATCTTAAAAATAACTTTAATGTTATATGTAATATGCTAGCTTTACAATATCAACAGTACTTGGAAATAAATGAAATGAGCCTTATTTAGCCAACATACAGTGTTTTATCGACATACAAACAGAAAAATGTCATGTAATGAGATGATTAAGAAAAACATGAGCTTTGTGTCTTAAAGGTTATCCATTTTAGGTTACAGTAATTGATCCCAGGCACTTCAAATGTTTAAAACATTCCAAACCCTCAGCCAAATGTTGAAGAAATAACTCTGCCAGAATTTCAGTAGAGAAAATTTTAGAAGGCTGTTCAAATCCAAAGAAAAGGAAAAATATATATTATTGCTGAAAGTTGTACGTGTGTTCTGCTTTCCAATGAAAACCATAGCCAAATAAGCTTTCATTAAATTGGAACAAGATGACAAATACTAAAGCTGAAAATGCATACAGTAAATTGAAACATTAAACATTACATAAGGTCTCTAAAGTATAACAAAAAAAATTGAGACAGAAAATAAAAGAAACTATTTCCAATATCTTATAGCTGTTCCCTCTTTCCCCAAGACACACAAGTAAAATAGGTAATGGTCTTTGAAATGAAACTTCAGTTTTTAAAATAGCAAAGAAGGAATGCTGGTTAATTCATAAATTTCACCACCAAGATGCTACAAAGGTAGGAATATTTACAATAGTTGCAAACACAGCCTACCTGGAGACCCTGTTACTGCAGTCAGGTGAAGTGACAGACTGCCAGAGACTCACTCGCCATAAACTTCACTCTCACAACAATAACATGTCGTATATAAAACTGCAAACTGGCAGGCGAGCAATGATCTTATTGCATAGCAGTTTGGGGTACATTTTTCATCTCCTATGAAGGTTATAACAAAAACTGAACAAGTAGTGTGTTGTATAGCTCAAATGGGCCATGGCATAATACAGAGATTGCAGGGGAAAACTTGTTTTGTCTTAGTCTATAGGAGCAAGCAGAATTGAAAAATCTTCTTCTGACCAGGTAGTTGAAATATCACCAATCACTGATGGAAAAAAAATTCATAGCTAATTTTCACATGCAAAAATACGTAACTGTAAACAAATCGCACCAGGTAAGCGCACTACTCACTGTCATAGCATACTAATTCAAAGGGAACCTCTGTTGCCAGCTTCTATTCAGCTGCTTTCATTGTAAGGAAACAGTTACCATGTTTAGAATTCAGCTAGGAAGTTCTCTTTATGAAGAAATAAAGTCTTGGATATTTTAAAGAGGAAAAAAAAATGCATCATTTAAGTATTCTAAGATAGTGTCTGCACTCATTCCTATCCAAATATTTTACCAAAAATATTTATCCTTACATAACTCATATTCTAACCAAGGTGTGAATTGGGCATTTGAGGTCTACTAATTCCTTTAGGTACCACTTAGCTATTACGGGTTATATGCAATGATTTATAAGCTTATTAGTCAATGCATCTGAAAGCTGAAATGTTCTTCCTAAAGCGCACAAGGTACCTCACCAGCCTGAGAGAGCCCACACTTAGCCATCACAAGGCCAAGTTCAGGACTGTGCATAGTGTAAACATAAGTAGGCAATCAATAGATACTTGCTGGATTATGTTGAGTGAATTGAACTGAACTGAAATGAATTGAATTGAACTGAAGAGTTGACAATTATCCATTTTAACTCCCAAAAGATAGGTCAAGTCTTCTGATTTATAGAACCCAAGGTGTTGCCAGCTTCAAACAAACCTTGCCAAATGTTTTCTGATGCTAATGTAATGATTTCCTTTCACCCTAGGGAAAGAAGCCTCGCTCTGGCCACACCTGTATCTGGTTGGCCAAGTGGCTATTACCTAAATAAAAACTGCAACGTAACTTTCCCTTTCCTCCCACTTTCCATGCCTATAATAACCACATGTCGAGTCATTGCCAGTCAAGGATGGAGAAGAGATTGTATTCAACTTCTGTTTGCATGTGGCTCACTCCTAGGAACCCAGCCTAGTAAGTTAGAGGGACGTAGCTATGAGGCACTTTTCACTTTTCTTTGGTCTCTTTCATATTGAATCAAGTTTATGTCAGCTAATACAGACCGGGCAGTTCGTCAACAAACACTGAATTTCTACTTGTGCTGTCCATATAATAGCCCCATGGAGAGAGGGGAATGCACAGAGAAGAAGCTGCGGTAATTTTTCAGTAACCGCAAAACCCCAGGAGAGGTGCGGGCTGCGCGTGTGCGTGTATTCCCCTGTCCCGGTCCCTGCGTTCTGTTTCTCCTCAGAGCCAGAGGCGTATGATTCATAGCCTAATGCCTGTCCGGGATCTGGAACCAATCCTACCCTTAGTCAAAAGGGACTTACTGTGTTCAAGTTTAACACGGAAAGGATCGGCACCAAGGGCCCTCCCTGCTAGATCCAACCTTGTGTTTCACTTCACAGTAAATGGGCTTCTGCCTCACTCCTGAGACTAAGCATCCTTATAACTCGGGTTGCCTTATTTGAATTTCCACTTTCATAGGCTGTCCAGGGCACCAGTTTCTCTAGGACTTTTAGTCCTAGTGTTCTCTAGTATTAAATGCCAGATTTCCTTAAAACAAAGAACTAAAGCCTGCCCGCATGGCTCGCCACATGTAAGAACCTAACGAAATCACAGCTGGGCTTGGCCTGTGGTTCCATCTGGCCATTATTAAGCCACAGCGCAGAAGAAGCAGAGCAGGGTTATTTGGAGCAGTGGTTCTCCAAGTGTAGTTCTCAGACCTGCAGCAGCAGCGGCAGCAGCAGCAGCAAATACTCAGGCCCCATCCCAGACCTACAAATCAGAGACTTGGGGGACGGGGCCCAGCAATCTGCTTTAACATCCCTGCAGGTGATTTTATGCTGCTTAAAGTTTGAGAACCACTGGAGTAAAGCACAAAGTTTCAGAACCACTGGTGTAGAGCACGCTAGCAGGAGGAGTGCCTGTGTTCAAATACCAGTTCCATTGCTCGTTACTGTAGCGGCCTCGGCAAGTGGGATTCTAACCTGCTCCAGCCTTGGATAATGCATCTATAAAGCGGAGAAAAAATGTTCACCGTGAGGTTATACAAATGCTTCTTGTGGTCTCTGGCACACAGTAAGTGCTCAATTATGTTGTCTACTCCTAGACTCTCCATTCACTGCCTTGTTTTGCTCCCTCCCCGTGACCTCTTATTTGATATATTTTTTTAAATTTAAAAACAGCTTGCTATTTGTCTTCAGACTCTGCTCACACTTTGTTTCTCATATTGAGCCAGAGACTCCATGTCCAACTCCCGATAGGTTTTCCCCCTTTTTACACAGTTGATGCTTCCGTTTCTAATTCATAACACAATGATGTCAGCAATTATATCTGATTACACATGTGATTTCAGGAGGCCTTTATTATTCATCTCATAGTTTCTCATTTGCACGATGATTGGGAGGATTTGTTTCTTTTATAAAATCCAACCTAAACCCGGTTGGATTCAAAAGAAGTCGTAGACAAATACAAAATCTCTTTTATTTAAAGACGATCAAAATAAAAGGTCTCCACATCCATCTGAAATAATTTATAACATGTCAATGAAGAATTGCACCATAATGATAAAAATAGCTATTTCTGCTTGCTTACCTTGTGATAGCCCCTGTGACTTTATTTCAGAATCATAACTATCCTGTGAAGTAGATATCGTTAGCTACATTCCACCTTATACATAAAGAAACAGAGGCACAGAGGATTTTAATAAGTAGATGAAAGTCTCACATCTGTAAGTGGAAGACACAGAATTCAAACTCGGGGCTGTCTGACTCCAAATACTGTATTCTTACACTACCTCTAAAAACACCAGGCTTCATCTTAAGCATGAAACTTTTCTTCGACCTCCACACTCCACAAAGACCTGGACAAATTGGAAGGAAGCCAGAGATAAATCCAGGTGATGAAAGGAACAGAATAAATGATTTATGGGAAAATGAAAAAAATCTGAATATGCTTCAGTTGAGAAAAAAATAAAATATGGCAACTGTTTATACTGTAAAATGGAATTATTATAATTATTTAAAATAAAAATTTGGGGAGAATGAATGGGCTGGTTTTAAGAAAAGAAAATTTCAGGCAAAATCTCTCTCTCCCCTAACCACCCCAAAACAACTTTACCTTAAAGAACTTCTGGATTTAAGTAACTTCAGAGAGGAGTGAAAAATTATCACCTGGGGCATTTCAGACTATCCAGACAAATGTGAAATAAAATAATCCTGCACAGGTAGAGAGAGAAACTGAATGACCTCTTGGTCCTTGTCAAACTTTAATTTTTATGTTTTATAAATAAAACATTTTTATTTTTCAAAGCATATGCATTTATCCTTCAAGCCTCCTGGGTCTCTTGGCTAAATAATGAATTTTTAACCTTTAATGTTTTCATTTCCTTTCTAATGGGCTCAGTATGTAAGCAACCCCTGAAATGCATAAGAAGAGCAGCAATTAAACTAAGTATTTTAAAAAAAATATCTGAGGCTAAAAGGAAGGGTTGGATATTCTTGGTCTAATTAGACTTATTAGACAGTATATTAATTTAGTACTTTCATTCTGCATATTTTAGCCTTAAGGGTACATTTTACCCAAAGTGATTTTTATTTTTAAATCCTAAAAATTAATTAATTAATTAATTAGTACTCCTAAAAAGCATTTTGATTCTTTTAAAATTTACTTTTATTTTTGTGGTAATAAACATTAGTTGTGATAAAGTGTTGGAAATTTCTAGCCAAATCTCCTAATGGGTTAATTTTCTGCAAGAGCCAGGCTGCATAGGAGGCTCCATGCTATTCCTAAAATGCTTAGTGTATCCATTTGTTTCAGAAGTGTCATATCAGGGACAAATCAATGTGTTAAGAATTGTCTGATAATATCGTTGAGGGATTAATCTCACAGACCAGATCATCAGCACAATTATCTTTGGCATTCTGTGTGCACACAGTTCCATTTTAAGCATGAAAAGCCTTCTAATGCCAAACTATGAGAGCCTATATATTGAATGATCTGCCACCATTCAATATTTAATCCTGCAATTGAAGCCACTAAAGGGATATAGCAAAATAACAAGATGAATGAATCGTGACCTCAAACTTGCAAAAAGACAACCCAAACAATTTATCTTTCTGGCCTGTGCGGCATTTTTTATCCAATATTCCTATCACTTCTCCTCAGTCTGGGAATTGTAGATTGATCAATGCCACATTAGCAAATACTTGAAATGAGAGCTGGGAATTTAGACAATCCATTGTTTATGCTTTAAGAATATTCTGGTTCAATTTCGTTTATCTGAAATCTAAAATCAAGAACTCATAATTAAAAATCAATTTGATTCTCTGGACTACATTTTCAGGCAACTGTGGAAAGGATGACATAAAATAATTCAATGTCTATGAAAATAAAATATATAGATGATTAAAACAAAGATTTAGAACTTTGTGCCTCAGAGCTTACATAGAATTCTTTGAAACCATACTGGTCTCAAATGCAATAAAACCACACTTCGGTCCTTAAGAGGATAAGTTCCACCCTGATTCATTGGTTAATTGCTTATTACCACATCACTTCCGTGTGTAATCTAATTTTTTTCACAAGCTAAGTGAGGTCAACCCGATGTATATATGTCAATACTAACTCATATAACTTTTGCTTCTGTATGCATATATATTTTAATTGTGTAAGGTTAGTTTTTCTTTCATAGTTGGAGGGCAAATAGGTAAATGTGGCTCTTTTCTTCACTAATAAAGTTCCTATAATTAAAAACAAATTCTCAGATTTCTTCCCTAGGGAAATAAATATAAACATAAATTAGGCAGCAAGAGAAACCAGTGGGTTGTTCCACAAGAAGTTACAGGCCAAGCACAGCTCTTATAGATACCTTCCTAATAACTACTCTAGGTTTTGAAATAGCCCAAGAGTGATGTTTATTTTATTGTATTATTAAATTTCATTTTGAATCACCATGCACTCTCAACAACTATTCTTCCCTGGGATTGCAACTGTAAGATTATAATTATTCTCTGCCCAAGGGCATGGTTTCTGGTCAGGGAGCTCTAAATGGCTGGTATGTCATACTATCAGGTTGGCCACATTTCAGTTGGTATCTGATGTCCAATAGCTTCTCAACAGTTTTGAGATATGGAAGGACACTGTTAATGCATATTAGAGATATCATTATTATTATGAACATGCCAGCAATCCTCTGTGATAAAGTGTCATTGACTTCCTGCCAACTCTCATGGATTGGTGACATTTTGTTAAGCAGTCTACTAAAAAAAATCCATAACAGGATATTAGATGGTATTTAAAAATAATATCAATGCAAGGGATCACATAAAAGGAATCCCGTATCTTAAAAATGCTAACTCCAAAGTCCATTAGCTACGTCTGTCAATGTCTACTCTGTGTAATTTAATTATTGTGTTTATTATGCAATTCTAAGATGAAAAATTATTTTTTGGCAGCATATATGTGTCAAATAAATTAGACCTGTGGAACGATCATTTCTGTATTCTGATTATATGCTATTAGCGTACATTTCTAACCATCTTGTTTTAACACTCTAGTTTTCTCTTATTCCTCGCCAACTTCCTACTTTACTTCTACGTATGTCTAAAGATGTATACACTATGACTTGTGACTAGATGCAGGACTACTCAGAGAATTCTGCCTTGTGTTTTTTAACTAGTATTAATCCATCACATTTTATTTAAACTTCCCTTAAATGACAGGTGATATCGAACTAAACACTCTTTTTCCTAATAACTTGTCAGCAAGTGCAGGAAAATAAGCAGGAAGAGGATTCAGATGTAAAGATTTAAGTAAAATAATGTGTCATTTAAAAAGACGTTTTCCATTAGTTATTTTTAATGACGTGCTACATAGATGGTGATGGAAACGAGTCTCATGAAGAGGAAATGCTCTGATAGTATCTTTCATTCCACTAAGACAAACTACTACTTACTTTTTCTTTCCCTGTTGGGTCTTTGACTTCAGCCTACATAGATACAAATCTCACTAATCCTTAAAAACATAAATTTCTATCCTTATTTAGTTCCCATCCCTTCAATTTTGCACCCCGCAGAGCTCTTCTCATCCACCATTAAACTTCATTAAAAAATAGCCAAGACAGCGTCTTCTGGTTTCTCAGTGCTTCCTCACTCACCCCCTGCAACGTGAAGACCCACTGCCTCAAGAAATTTATGTCTCCCTTCATTTGCGTGACGATGTACTCTCTTTAGCCTGTCCCTCGTTCTTCCCCACCGCTCACCTGTCTCCTTGCCTACTTCCAGCCCCACCCCGAACGGAGGCGATCCGCTGGGCCCGCGGCTCTGCCCTCTCCCTCCCGCGTTGGCACCGTGATGGTAACTCACGGCCCTACAGCCTCATCTTTCATCCCAAGTCTGTGTTTCCAGTTCCCATCTCTTTCCTGAGCACGGGCTCTGCTTTTCCAGAAATTGGAGTTATGGATTGGTGGCGGGATGTACCACGCAGCCGAATACATATTTCAAGTTCCATGTAATTAGACCCATTACAGTTACACTGGGGTGTGAGCTTACCTTTTATTGCATCTTGTAGCAGTGCTCGCAAGCTGGGTGGTAAAGTGAAGAATGGTGAGTGACTCAACATTCAGTGTTTCACAGTTACAGCCATTCAACAGACTTCGGTTTCCCTCTCCCCGCTGATACCAGACGCGTTAATGCCTCTTATTAATTGCCTCAGCTCTGTACAGTAGGGCAGGTGGCTACAACACCGTAAAGCAGCCTTGAGGAGGAATGACCCTTAACTGTTTAAATCCCATAGGCCTTGTACTGAAAATGCGATTTTTTTTCCACGTGAGATAAAAGAATATAATAGATAAAAGAGCCCATCCAATTTGGTGTATCAGTAACTTGAGAATACTTGTAGTTGAATTATAAGTAAAGTTAACTAAAAACAGGGAAAACTCTACTCAGATTCCATTCTCTGGAGCATCCCTTTAAAAATTAAGGAGCAAAACATTTGAGCCATTTGTTCAGCTTATGCCTAAAATTGCTTTAAATGAAATATTATGCCCTATCCCTCAATGATACTTCAGAAGTCATTGTTTTGTCCATTTTCTCGAGGAAGAAGTCAACTGCAAAAAGAGTAAGTTCAGAAACATGAAGGAAATTGCCATGGAGTTAGTCAATAAACATTTTTAAGTGCAAACTGTATGCAGGGCAGTGCCGATTATTTCTTCCATGTAGAAAGTCTCCTATTATCTCTGCCATCCATAAACAGAGTACACAGCCTATATAGTGCATTGGAATTGACCTTTGAATAATCATTAAATGCCATTATATTTATTGAATCTGCTCAGTTACTGAAAATGAATGTCACCTTTTAATTGTGTATTAGTCCAGGTAGTGAGGCGACATGGTCGTATCACCATTTCTAACAGCTGTGCTTCTATGTAATTATGATGCAGGCCTCCTAAAAGCAGGGGCTGGTGACTGTCTTGTTTGTGCCTATTCAGGCCCTAACAATGGGCACTCAAAAACTATGTGATGAAAAAAATACAAATCCGCACAATGAATCCTATGGGAATCCTTAGAACATCTGGGTTCGGTTTTAACCTCTGAAATTTACTATATATGCAACTTTGTACAAGTTAATTAACTTCTTTGGGCCGTAGTGTCCCATTTGAAGAATATTCTCACCTTCTTTTTTATGGGCATGGTCATAAGCTTCACAAGAGGGTCAAGTAATATATATGAAAATACTCTGTGAGCTGCAGAAGAGCTCACAAAGGCCGCTGTTATTTTTAATGTTAGTCTAATACAGAAGTCTCTAAAAGTAATTTGTTTTCTGTGCTAAAAAAAGTTTACGAAAAGTTGAAAACATTATTAAATAACTATATGCAATTTGGAAAGGGACAAGAAACATGGAAAAGAGGGATTAGGGCCTAGAATGAGCAGCTAGTCTGTTAAAAGGACGAGCATCTCCCATGTGCAGGACTGTGCTGGCCTGTACGGAGATATCCAGCATACCAGCAGTGGATGTCATGGCATTGTGGCCCCGCATTGGGTAAAAGTCAACAGTAATCGTCATACAGAGTAAATGTAAGTATCAAAAATGAGTCAGAGAAGGCAGAGACAATATCCACGTTGAAGAGGATCGATAAAAGCCTCGTAGAAAAAAGTCACTGCAGATCATGTACAAACAGGGACGAAAGGGTGGAGCCAAGGGGACGGTACTGTGCCAGAGGAACCACGTGGGCGAAGGCACAGAGGCAGGAGACTGCAGGCCACTCACGTCACTGGAGCACACAGACCATTCAAGAACGTCTTGAAACATACTGCAACCACGGTTTACCGCCATGGCATTGCTAACGATCTGGCAGATTAGGGCATATTGTTAGCAAACTCAAATCTGATACTGCAATCCCACTTCACGAAGCTGAACATTTTCTGCTGCTTTCCACCCAGGTAAACCAACAAGAGCTCTCAGAGGAGTCCTTGGCAACAACAACAAAAAGGCCATAGCTCTCTTAAAGAATGTGTTTCTGCTAAGTTCTTCATATTTATAATGTTCTGTGACTCAACAGCATCACACAGTTAAAGCCCAGAGGAAATGTTGCAGTTAATAAATTATTAAGCTGCTCTCCTTTAAGACATCAGGACTGGGCAGTCCGAAGTCTTGCCGTCGTCTGTCAAATGCCAACGGATCTGCAAAGCTCCAGAAGAAGAATCACCTGAGCTAAGGAACAGCTGGCCCTGCAGATCTCATGGCCCACCTGGGATCCCCTTCCTGCAGCCTGTCACTCTTACAAGTTTAATGCTAATACAGTCAATGAAACATAAAACCAAACTGAGGGAGGTGGGCAACGCGCACCCTCAAAGGATCTATCTTATGCTTCGTAAAATGACCTTTTAAAAAGTATCATCTACTGAAACGCAGCTTTGAAACTGCAGCTTTGTGCTTGCACAGAAATAACTTAATTGACATTGGTGACTTGTTTAAAATATGACGCACAGTTAGACAGATTTCTACTTTGTCATATTCCCTGTTAGACAGGTAAATTTCAGACTTCTTTGTGCCACATCCACTGAGCTAAAATGACTAATTCTTAAAGTTATTATATGTAATTTTTTTTCCCCGACAGGTAAAATGGTTTCAAAATTACTTTAGCTCTGTTTTGAAGTCTAATTTCTATGGCCCGGGCATAGTTCTTTAACCTTTTTTTTTTTTTTTTTTCCCATCTACCAACCCCAAATTGGCTCATTTTGCTGAAATGGCTACAACAGCGGTCTGGCTTTGATAAGTCGTGTGACTGTGTATTCTCTGAGCAGAGAGTTTGGAGGACAGGTGGGAAGGGCAGCTGGTGGGCGGGATCAGATTAGTCAAAACATAAAACTAGTGCTTTCATCTACGCCTCCTTCCCTCCCTCCCCAACACAGGCAACTATACTTACAATCAGGATGAAAAGTTGGAAAACATCCCAGTTTCATTTAAAAGAGAAAAGAGATTTGACATGTTAATGATGTGGGTTGTATTGAGAACAGCATCTTCCTTCCTTCTGCATTTATGACTTCAGACATTTCTATAGGGATGTTACAATATAATTTATGTTTGAAATTTCAGTTATGAAAGAGACCAGTTAATAACACTGATGAGGGGCTGGCAGTGCCAAGGAAGGTCTAGAAGCCACCTCTACAAGCATCCTCTCCCTCTACCTTGGTGCTGGTATCAGTCTGCTCTTGTTGCAGGGCCCACAGCTTTTGGTCATAGGTTGCTATCTCTTTCGAAATGGGTCTCCGTGGTTGTGATACAGATAAATGTTTTTGAGAAATCGGGGTGGCTAGAGAGTTTCAAATTCAATTTCCTTTATGATCTAAACTTGAGATTCGAAAGCATGATAATACACCAAAGTAATAGCAAATTTCCAGATGTTCTAGAAAGTTAATCTTCTACTAAATGTCCCAGGAAAAAAAAAATACATTGAAAACAATAAGAGTGTTGCTAAGTAAGTAGGATAGGTGTAGATTTTGTAGATGTTTGAAAAGTCAGACAGAGCATTTTAGATTTATAGTGTGAGCAAACAAGGAATAGCTAAAAGTTGCCATGTAACCTCCTGCAAAGCACCTAACCTGTTTAAGCCTCCAATCTGTACTCACTAATTGTGGTTTATACTCAAACGCAAGTCATAAAATCGTTTGTAAGGATTAAACAAGATAACCATCAAAAGATGCACATAGCCTGCTGCATAGAAACTGCTCAGAGTGTTTATACATCAAATAAATGTTTATTACATTATCATCATCATCATCATCATAAGACTGTTTTTCAGGAAAATAACATCACAGAAGGGATTGTTAAGTTATTGAGACCAATAGGAAGTGGTTCCTGGATTCCAGAGAGGCAGTGGCTGAACTCTGAACTGAGGAAGAGGTAGCTGTGGAGAAAAGAAAAGACAACCCAAGATCCCCAGATGGTTGAAAACACTGTAATTCCCAAGACTGAATACTCTCCTCATAATGTGTAAAAGCCGAGTCTCCATTAGAGGCAAATAGATACGTGTTTACATATTTGCTTAGCCGCAGGGAAGGGGAAAATCCCAGAGCAAGACTGAATTGCTGTTTTTGTTTGTTGGTTTGTTTCTTGCAATTATTATCCTTTAGAAAACTTGGAGTCCTATTTTATACGCCATTCCTTCTCTTCAAAACACAAACACTTCGGCAATACTAAAAGGAAAAACTTCTATCCTTTCCGTGTTAACAATACCCGAACTTTCTTGTGAGAGTTCCTTTTGTGGGAACCTA
>RJWJ010017730.1:0-32540 GCA_004363605.1 Indri indri | reverse complement strand
CTCTGGGAGGCCGAGGCGGGCGGATCGTCCTGAGCTCAGGAGTTCGAGACCAGCCTGAGCAAGAGCGAGACCCCGTCTCTACCAAAAATAGAAAGAAATTAATTGGACAGCTAAAAATATATAGAGAAAAAATTAGCCGGGCATGGTGGCGCATGCCTGTAGTCCCAGCTACTCGGGAGGCTGAGACAGTAGGATTGCTTGAGCCCAGGAGTCTGAGGTTGCTGTGAGCTAGGCTGATGCCACGGCACTCGCCCCAGGCAAGAGAGTGAGACTGTCTCAAAAAAAAAAAAAAAAAAGAAGTCATGAAGATCAGTTAGATGAGATGTATTTTCTACAACTGACGTAAAACCTATGACACAGCATAGCTAAGGCTGACGAGTGTGTGTAATTTGCATTTTGACCATTTCATGGATTCTATTTCATGAAAAGGTAGCTGAGGACTGAAGTAATTTCAATGTGATGTAGAATTCCCATAATTGGGAGTAATGTTCAGTGACCATCAGGGATAAATTTTTAATACGTTTGTGTTACCTATTTACCCATCTGTAAATGCTGAAGACCATTAGAGACCTATGATTCTGCCTTGGTTATGTATTTACTTTCTGGATGTTTGCTTAGATTATCTAGGGGAAGATAGTTAAATTATTCTCCCTTAGGAGCTTTTGTTAACAGCTCTACAAATAAGTGTTCTGTGGAGTTCCTTTTGATCTTCAAAACAAACAGAAACTGAAAATAAAGCAACAACAACAACAAAACACACACTCTAAAAAAAATCCAGCCTATCAAACCAGCAGATAAATACCAACAAAATCAAAAACAAAAGAGGTCTTTAGGCTAAAACTTGATAGAATTTGCTTCCTGAATTAAGTGTAGACTTTTAAAAGGAATTCTGGCCCTGTAATGATTGGGGGAAGAAGAGATACCACCAGTTTCTGCTATTGGCTTTCTAGGTAGCAAAATAATAAATTTTACATTGTTTAAATTTTCTTAACCTTTAGCCTGAGAGCCAGAGCTGCTTGTCAAGGATAGGTGGTAGAATGCAGTTTCGAGAATAAGGCTGAGATCCTTTTCTTTTCTCTCCTGTAGACTACATATGATCAATTTTGTGGAACCTGTGGGCCTCAATTACTCCATGTTTATTCCCACCTTGCTGAATCAGGGCACCACTGCTCAGCAAGAGAAATGGCTGCCTTCATCCCAAGGACTCCAGATAATTGGCACCTACGCCCAGACGGAAATGGGCCACGGTTAGTCCACATTTGATGGTCCCTGGGTAACCCACCTCAGGACTTCAATTAACAATGACTCCTGACATTTGATTTTTTTTCTGCTGCTACATATTTGGGATTTTATTTTTAAGATTGTTGAATCAAAATTCAGCTTCTCGTTTTTTCCTGGGTCATTTCCCCATAAACTGGTCCAAAGCTCTGGCCTATAAACAGCATTCAATATTATTTCTTCAGAGCATTTTATCATTGCTGCATATGCTCCCTTTTGATGGGTGCTGAACAGTTTGGAAAGTTAGGGTTTAAAGTGTAGCAAAGCACCCGTTATGTTGCTCTAATTATTAAAGACTGTTGGCAGTTTTTCGGAGGGTTAATGCCTCAGCAGTATCTGGAAGATGCCTCTCTGCTTTAATGAAGTTAAAGGTGTGGGTCTTAATGGGGGCAGAGGGTGATGGCAGCTACATACCTTACTCTTTCATTGCCTACTAGCAGAGTTATAAGGCAGTTTGGAAAAGTCTATAATTGTCTTCTATCCCCAGCAGTCTTTTTATACATTTTTTTCCATGTGTGCCCGGGGACTCTTTGTATTGCCAGTAATTCTGGATTAAATTGTTCCTTAAACGCCTGACTTCTTTTAAAAAGTTTTGCTTTTGATCTTAATGTGTAATAGATTTGTCTTCATAGACAAGGCCATTGGCGGGTTTGAGTATTTTGAATTTCAGCTGCCCAGCCTCATGTCTAATTATCAAAATGGGAGGAGTAGACAGGAAAAGAGGAGGGGATGTAAGTATCAGGGAAACTTCATTTTGTGTTCGATTTGCTGCTTTTTGATTTGTGAATTGGATTAAGGAAAATGATCTTTTCTCATAATCTCCATGGGGGTGCAGATTCTGGTAATAGTCTGACATTACAAACACCTTACTGAACACCCAAGATTTTAGCTTCTGGAAGGCCAGTGCTGAAATTACAAGCTCGAAGAGAGGTTTCCTAAGGGAACAAAGAGAACATTCTTCATGTCATCTTCCTCTCTTGAATGTATATTCATGTGTGTGTGTTTTATAATTTTGAAATAGCTTTGTGGTACGGACCCTTTTTTTGCTTTAGTACTCATCATTGTAGAATTTATTTGACTTAATAAGTCATGCTATTCACAGGAGGCATAAGATTAAGATATGAAATATTCTGAGCCTCATGGGTCTGTTGTGTATATCTCTTGTTGGTCTAATGCCTCTGTCTCTATAAAGTGCATCACAAACATATATTTGCCCTAAATTTTAAAAGGAGAGAGGAAGAAATGAAGTCCTAAATTTTACTGATTTGAGGAGAACAGAAATTGAGCTAAGATCCTATGTTGCTTTACATGAATTTGCATTTATTAGAGTTTTCTTTCCCTTAATGCTTCTAGTTTTGGATATTTTGTTATATTTGAACCAAACTTGTCTTGTAGTTTACTTTGTAATTGTAGTTTACTTTAGAGAACAATGTTGTAAGATTAGGTCTTGCTTCTTTGGAATTTGGTTAATTCATTTTGGTGTTCTTTGTTGATTATTCTTCTTTTCCATGGAAGCCAGGCAGCTTGTTGATTAATTTCCATCATATGACAGTATTGCCTTTTTAAAAAAATTTTTATTATGATAAGCCAGTGAAATCGGGGGTTGTGTAGGGTTGTACACCAACTTTTGTAACACTAACGTTAGTAAGTTTTGATAACCCACTACCGTCGGACCATCCAGACATTATTGCCTTATGTAGAGTACGTAAAAAGTCCTTCAACAACAAGGAGATTGGCAATAAAGCAACTTGTACAGAGTGAGATCTAATTATTTAAATTATGGGACTTTGGAAAATTGATTGATGAACCATGATTGTCTAAAGTGTTCTCACAGAATTAGCTGTAACTTTGAGTTTGGGATTCCTTCCCCTCTAGGTAGCTGCTGAGACATGAGACTCAGTGTTGCTCAGGCTCGTTCTAGGTTCCTGTCCTGTGCAGAAAGGCTTGGTTACCAGTGTTTGTTTTTTTTTTTTTTTTTTTTTGAGACAGAGTGTCACTCTGTTGCCCCGGCCAGAGTGCCCTGGCATCAGCTCACAGCATTGGTTACCAGTTTTATCTCTTCCCTCTAGAGTGTCTTTCCTCCTCTAAAGACACACAAAGAAATCCCAACACACATCTGCTCTGATTCTGTGAGCCTTAATCAAAGGCAGAGGCCTGAGCCTCAGAGGGCTCCTCTCCCTGGGGTTCTGGGGTTGAAGGAACAGCCCCATACTGCATAGTGTCCTGTTCTTTTTTCCCCAAGCGATTCTCTTCCCTGTTGGACTTCTCATGAAACTTGCTCCCCCGGGAACTTGGACTTTTCCAATCTCCCCGCTATTATGGAAAAAAATATAAACTTCTGTATGAAAACTGTATTCCTTGGGATTATGCCTGTGAAATATCTTTCTCAGAAATGAATTACTGCATTGAAGGGAATGAGCATTTTCTAGTTTTTGCTGCATAGTTTGAGACTTTTCCTGAAACACAGAACCAGTTTACAATAAACTTAACAGCTTCTCTTTCTGTATCTTCATAGCCTCATCAACATGGCCACCTTATTTTTGCTACTTAAATATATATCTAAGAATTAAAGTTTTAATTTTCCATTGCTAGTGAGCCTGTATGTTATTAGATATTCTGATTTACTGTTTACATTTCCTATATATAAAATGGGTCTTTTTCCCTTTGAGTACTGGTTAACTAGAATCTGCATATCGACCTTATGTGATAATATTGTATCTGTCTAATATTTTTACCATTACCTTCTGCTATGTTAAGTGTTTTGGCCTCTGTATTCAACTCATCCTTCTCTGAATAGGTATAAATTTTCTCCCTCTCATAACTTGGATAATTATCTTCCAGTATTTTTGTTCGTTTTATGTTTAATGCTTTGACTTGTGTATAACATGGAATGGGAATGAATCCCATACGGTTTCCTATATTTCTAACGTTCATTAATAGTGGCTCTTTTCCCATTATGTTCTTTCTGGTTTGTTTTATAGTCGTTTAAATTTATTTCTGAAGCCTTAAGTGTATTACATTGATATATTTGTTTCTTTCTTTGTTTTTCTTCTAATGTTGTAAGTTTTGGCTCATTGTTGCTTTGTAAGGTATTTTTAAATCTGATAGAATAAGCCCACTATTATTACATTTCAAGATACACATATTTGGTATTCTTGCCTGCTTATTCTTCTAGATGAATTCTGATCTCAGTGTGTCAAGTTCTAAAAAAATATTCTACAGGAGTTTTAAATCAATGTCACTTTAAAGCCTTCTGTTTTCTTGGGAAGTGTTACTTTTATTTAGTCCTGTCAGCCAGAATTTAGCTGTTTGTTTCCTATTATTCATATTTTCTTTTATTCATTCTATTTGGTATTTATGTTTTTTCTTAAATTTTTAATAGCCTGAGCTAAGTTATTTAACAAGTATAAGATATTTTATTACTTTCGTAAACTGTCTTTCTCTTTGCTGGGGTTTCCACTTGAATGATCCCGATGGATGAGAATGCAGTTAATTCTTTTTCCTTGTAGCCGCAGCTATTCTCAATTCATTTATTACTGCTGGCATTTCGTTGTCATTGTTGAGTTCCTAGGATTATAATCATGCTATCTACAGAGATGCATTTTTATTTCTTCCTTTCTCATATATTGTTAATCTAATTGTTTTTCCTCAGTATTGATCACCAGCCTTTCCAGCCTGTATCATTTGGAAGGAGAGACTGGCAAGGCCTTTTTGATGTTATAGTTTTAAAAGAACTGACTCTAGTGCTTCACTGAATATAATGTATTGTTGGTGCTTTATAATTTTACAATAGGTTATTTAAAAATAATGTCTTTATCACACATAACCAACTTTTTACAACAAATATTAGGGTTAAGTCAAAAAACTATCCAGGTCATTTTCCCTTTGTAACATTTCTCAATTTCATCCACTTCTGAATAATCCTTATCTTAGTTACAAGAGACATTTTTTTCCTGAAAACATTCTTCAGTCTCAATACAGTCTTTGATTATGGTATTTTTACCCCCTGCCCTACTGGGTGTCATTTTGTAGCACTTGTCATTACTCCCTGGGGTACCACACAGACACAAACCTTCCGTGATCTCATGGGGGCTTCCTCGTGGCCTTCCCTTTCACCAGGGATCGCTCTGATTTCTAATCAAGCAAAATAGCCTTCCGTGAAAAGCATCAAAAGTGGCTGACCCCAGGTTTCAGTCCGACTTAGAGTTTTCTCCTTTCAGGTCCTAGGCATACATTGATTTTTCTTCCTGGACACTAGTCTTTTAAATGCTGGGGACAGTTGACATTCCTATTTGTGATTGAAAGGCACTCTCATCCCATGAAATGTGTTTTGCTTGGGATTTCCTCTATTTTTTTTAAAAAATTTTATTTTGAAATGATTGTAGAGTCATAGGAAGTTGTAAAAATAGCACCCCAGTTTCCACCAGTTGTAACATCTTGCAGGATTTCCACTTTTGATGCTTCCATGGACAGCTCTGGCTTTTTTGGCATGTCTTTTTAGTGTCCTCATAAGAGTCCTTAGCCCATGCTGCACTTGTACCATCATTTCCTCAACTAGGAGACAGGATTAGATGACGAGGGTCTTGTCCTCGTTTTGCCATTATTTATTTATGTGAACAAGGCACTTAATCCATCTCAGCCTTAATTTCTTCTCTGTTAAATGAGAGATTCAGTCACACATTCTTTGATTTTTATGTGATTGGTTAGCTGCAAGCACAGCACCCTGAATGGAAGAAGTCATTAATCAGCCCTTGCCTGTGCGTGGTTACTTTTCTCTTTACCTTATATGGAGCAAACTGTTTGAGAAATTTAAAAACTGAAGCATTGTTTAGGCTCATTTCTAAGATAACTAAATATATAATAAGAGCAAATGGAGTTGACTGGAGCTGGAAGTTAAAAAAAATACTAATAAAATGAAAAAATACTAAAGCATATAGAAATATTTCCTATCCTTAGAAATAAATCCACACAGAAGTTAAAGGCACGTGCAGATTTTAAACGGAAAAGAATGACCCCAAAAAGTCGATTTAAAATAACTAAAGCCAATGTATTTATTATCATCAGTGATAATTCCTATATAATTGTAATGGAGAGCTTGTTATGCATGAGTCTGTAACTCGTAATTCTTATGGTTTTACCTAGAAATTGCATTTTTTTTTTAATTTCCGAAATAAATTATTGGGATGAAGAGCACTGCCAATTTTTGTATTATTTCAGTAGAGCATAGCTGAATATTTGACATGAATCTGAATAAAATGATTGGAGTTATATAAGAAATGGGGACCTATGCTGGATGTTTTGTGGACAAACAAGATATCCCTAGCCTAGAAGCATTATTGAAATTGCATCTAGGAAAAGCTTTAGTCTGGGGGATCATATTGTCACTTTGAGAGAACTACTATGTTCTCATGTCTCACCTTGTCAGAGAAAATCCTTGTACCCCTTTAATTCTCCATTCTGTACAATCTTTTCAAATTTATTTCCTTTGATTTAATTGCTAGGCTGGAATCCTCTACCTTGCACTCAGGGTTTTGTGCTGCTTAGGCTTTGGAATCAGTAGCCAATCTCTGCCATACTCCTTGCCAACTTAGGAAAAATGGAAATTGTCCAGAGTTAAAAGTAATACAGAAAGGGGTGGTGCTCCTGTTCATGATAAAGTGCATGCAACTAATTCATACTTACAGAAAGTTTTTTTTCTCCTTCCCTTGCTCTATCTGTTTAAATTGCTGATTCTCTCACACCTGATGACTCTTCTCTCAAATGCTCATCCTTGGTATTGGAAGCTTTGTGCACCGAGGGCGGCCTGAGCCTCTGGATCTCCACTTGGGCATGTTCCTGCCTACCTTGCTTCAACAGGCAACTGAGGAGCAGCAAGAGCGCTTCTTCATGCCCGCCTGGAACTTGGAGATCATTGGCACTTATGCCCAGACAGAGATGGGTCATGGTATGGTGTGTTCAGTCTACCTTCTGGGTTGGGTGGGTCCCTTTGAGCTTACTAGCATGTGCTAGCAATGGCATGTGACCGCTCTGTGATCTGTTTAAAGGAGCTCTGTCTGTAGAGTCCAGGTTTTGGCTTACACATTGCTTTGGTCAGTGGAAATTAAAGGTTATGTTATCATAGTGATATGCTGATTTTTTTTTTCCATAGTTCCCTCCAGAAGGTCAAGAATTGCAAGTCGGGCCTTATTTACCAAGTGGTTTTTCAGTTTTACTGAAGTTGTATAGAATCTGTGCATATAGTATTCTTTGTTACTATCTGATTGCCTTCACTACTGATACCTTAAGGGACTTCTACAAATTCCAGAAGAAATATAAATTAATAGCATGCATCTCTTTGACTTGCTTGAGGGAAATGAATAGCTTATTATAACCAAGTGTGCAACATTTTGTGCCTTGAAGTTATTTATACTTTAATTCAGTAAATCTAGTAAAGTTCTGAAGGTGACTTGGCCAGAGATTAGAAAAGTTAAGACAAATAATACTTGCAGGCAGTTGGTTTCAAGCTCTGTGTCTACCGCCTTTCGTTCATCTTATCATCCCCCACCTGCCTTTCTTCATGAATCTACAGGAGCTGGAGGTGGCAGCTGGTCGCTTTTATCACCTGTTCTGCTTTGGCATCTGTGTTTGCTTCATTTGCTTTTGGGTTCTCTTTCTTTGCTCGGAGGTTTCAGAACAACTGGCTCAATGTGTGTTTGCCATTTGCTCCTTAAGTCTGTATAGCTGCTTTTTCTTACTTGGTGCTGAGCAGTATTTTACAGGATTTTCACAAGACTCTAAAGTGGAATACTATTTGGTTCAGCTGTGCTTTTGAAAACATTTTGTCCTTATCTGTTCTGTTTAATATGTTATCTTTTTTTCTGTAAAAGCTGCTGCTTTGGTAAAAGGAGTCTGTGTGTCTGGTTTCTTGACTCCCCCTCTAAGGAAGGTTGTACCTCACACATAAATTGGCCATTTCTGCTATTCAACTTGGAAGTTTCTAATGTTTCAAGGTTTTAAGTTTTTAATGAGGTTAGTGTTGTCCAAGCAGTTTGGTAAAAGGTTCTCAGCATTTGCTTCAGTATTATTATAGAGTGTGCCACCCAGAACATTTTTCTATAACTCTTTTCGCAGAACTTTGGCATATTTGTACTGGAATTTAAGACCCAAGTCCTGTCCCTCTCCAGTAATATATGCAACTGGAAACCCTTCCTTGTCACACTAAAGAACCAGCTAGGACTAAGTGAAGGCCTGGTATTGGAAATCTGTAGGGTGAACTCAGACCTTATTGGACTTTCAGTAATTTTAAAAAGTCATTTTCTAGGTCTTTTCCCCCATAATAGTTATACTTTTTGAAGCTTTTATTTTCCATTCTAATGATCATTCTGAGAGAAATTCTCAATTGACAAGAACTTTAGCTGAAGTATCTTCCTATCATGTTATCTTATTCTCAGTAGTACAGAATTCTAGTATGTTGAATTGGTGTGGTAAACACAATACATGAGAGTTGAAATTGGCATACTTGCAGCTTAGAGATGGGTTTGAAAGGACAGTTAACTTCCCTGTTAATTCATGTGCTATGATCTGATAAAAATATGATTGTAAGCTGCTTTTACATTTTCTTTTGGTTGATCTAAATAAATGTTACAAATCCTCTAAATGAAATATAGAAACAGGACAGACATGATGCTTATATTTTCAGCTTAACGGGAAACTGATAGTATAGAAAATTAAGTATCTTGGTTATCAAACATTTGTAGCTCATCTGCAAATGTTTTGTTGTTGTTAGATTTTGTTTTTCTCTGAGACACTAGAACTTAAAGGACTGGGCAGGAAATATTACCCTGTGTCTTATTTTTTTCCCCATATTTTATCTGAAATAAATGTAATTTATCTTCTAAGGAACTCATCTTCGAGGCTTGGAAACCACAGCCACATATGACCCTGAAACCCAAGAATTCATTCTCAACAGTCCTACTGTGACCTCCATTAAGTGGTGGCCTGGTGGGCGTAAGTGAATTTTTGAGCATTTATGAGATGTTTTGAAGATTTATTATGAGATTTTGTTTAGAACTTAGAGCTTATATGAGAATATCATTTTGAAATACAGGAAAAAACCTTTAAGTCTTAAACTATTCTAAGGTATTTATATTTTCCTGTGGTTCATGTTATATATGTTTATATATTTTACAGAGCACAGAAGTGACAGCTGTCCTTACTCTGCTTTTCATTCCCATGTATATCCATTGTTTCCACAGTCATCATTTAAAATAACTTAGTATTCCCTGTTTGATTAGTCATTTTCATATTGTTAAGCAGCATTTGAGTTGTTTTTGTTGTTTTGTTCATTGTTTTTTGTTTTTTTTTGAGACAGTGTCTTGTTCTGTTGCCCAGGCTGGTCTTGAACTCCTGGGCTCAAGCGATCCTCCTGCCTTGGCCTTCCAAAGTGATGGGATTACATGCATGAGCCACCACGCTCGGCCCTCAAATTCTTAATATATTAAATAAATAGGGCCGGGCGTGGTGGCTCACGCCTGCAATCCTAGCACTCTCGGAGGCCGAGGTGGGCGGATTGTTTGAGCTCAGGAGTTTGAAATCAGCCTGAGCAAGCGCGAGACCCCGTCTCTACTAAAAATAGAAAGAAATTAATTGGACAACTAAAAATATATAGAAAAAATTAGCCGGGCATGGTGGCGCATGCCTGTAGTCCCAGCTGCTTGGGAGGCTGAGGCAGAAGGATTGCTTGAGCCCAGGAGTTTGAGGTTGCTGTGAGCTAGGCTGACACCACGGCACTCTAGCCCGGGCAACACAGTGAGACTCTGTCTCAAAAAAAAAAAAAAATATATATATATATATATATATATATACACACACACACATATATATTAAATAAATAGCTTTATGACATTTTTATTTTATATCTTCTTCCATTCTGAGTTACTGTCTTGGGATATGTATTTCAGACAGAGTTAGTGGTTGAAGGATTTTGGTAGTCACATTATATATTTTTAATATGTGACATTATATTTCAGTGAGAAACTACCATGCAAAAAAGATAAATATTTCTGTAGCTGTTGAGCATTTGAAATGTTGCTAGTTGACTGGGGAACTGAAACTTCTATTTAATTATAATTAATTTAAATATAAATAGCCACATGTAGCTAGTCACTGCTGTTTTGGACAGCACTGCCTTAAGGGAAAACAAGAAAGTAATTTAAATTAATGTCTATATGGTTATTCTAAAATGTTCTTTATGTAAATACATGAGAAATAAGTAGAAAAGAAAGTAAAGTGATCTTTTTTTAAATGAAAATTACTTTGCCAAAATTCAGTAAATTTTTTTTTTTTTTGAGACAGAGTCTCACTCTGTTGTCTGGGCTAGAGTGCCGTGGCGTCAGCCTAGCTCACAGCAACCTCAGACTCCTGGGTTCAAGCAATCCTTCTGCCTCAGCCTCCCGAGTAGCTGGGACTACAGGCATGTGCCACCATGCCCAGCTAATTTTATATATATATTTTTTTAGTTGTCTAGCTAATTTCTTTCTATTTTTTTAGTAGAGACGGGGTCTCACTCTTGCTGAGGCTGGTCTCGAACTCCTGAGCTCAAATGATCCACCCGCCTCGGCCTCCCAGAGTGCTAGGATTACAGGCGTGAGCCACCATGCCTGGCCGCCAAAATTCAGTAAATTTTAATAACTGTCAGCGTCAGTGAAATTTCTTTCTGAGAGCTAGGGGAAAGGCTTTCTGGACACAATTTATTGACGTGGTCTAGTATTATATTTAACATATGCATTTTTCCCCTCTCCTATTTCTACCCTTTGAAAATATGTAAGAATGTTTGCCCAGTTCTCTTTCCCATTCTCTTTGATATAACAGTTGGAAAGACTTCAAATCATGCAATAGTTCTTGCCCAACTCATCACGAAGGGAAAATGCTATGGATTACATGCCTTCATTGCACCTATTCGTGAAATTGGGACCCATAAGCCTTTGCCAGGTAAGAATTGCTCATCTGATGTTGAGATGAAAATTAAACTGAACACTTCCTTCTACAAAAAGTGGAATGCACAACTGAAGAAGAGGGGAAAGACCAAGAATTCCAGAGCACAAACATCTCGTGACTTTCCTTTCGTGTGTGGTAGGCATTACTGTCGGAGACATCGGCCCCAAATTTGGTTATGATGAGATAGATAATGGCTACCTCAAGATGGACAACTACCGTATTCCCAGAGAAAACATGCTGATGAAGTATGCCCAGGTATATTTACACAGAAAATAGAGCAGAAGCGTCAAACGGGGCTTGCAGTGGCTGTTGCTAACGGTGGGGTTAGCAGGGTCTGTTCTTTTCGAAAGTCATAACATATTTTTACTTCTGATGCTTCTTTTATTGTGATAGTGAAATCAAAGCAGTTGGGGTGAAGAACATATCCTGGTTTGCTAAACCAGTGGTTCTCAAGCTTTAACATGTGTTCGAGTCATGGGGAGGCCTGTTAAAACCCTGATTGCTGGGTCCTGCCCCACAGAGTTTCTGATTTGGTAGGTCAGGGTGGGGACTGAGATTTAGTATTTCAGAGAAGTTGCTAGGTGATACTAATGTTGCTATTCCAGGGATTACACTTTGAGAACCACTAAACTGCCATGGGCTTAATAGAAGGAAGCATCAATGCCATGTTCTTCTTCCAGGTGAGGCCTGATGGCACGTATGTGAAACCCCCAAGTAACAAGCTGACTTATGGGACCATGGTGTTTGTCAGGTCCGTCCTTGTGGGAGAAGCCGCTCGAGCTTTGTCTAAAGCGTGCACCATTGCCATCCGATACAGTGCTGTGAGGCACCAGTCTGAAATCAAGCCAGGGTAAGAGTGGGGTCTGAGATGGGCTCCCTGGTTTTGACACCATTCATATACCAGAATTCTCTGATGTGGATAGAGAAGATACATTGGCCATGCAGAATTAGCTAGGGTGGCAGAGTACTGGGCCTGCACCTTAGTATCCAGCCTTCTTTTTCTTAAGAGACAAGATAAGAATGACAAAAATAACTACCTTCTTTTTTTTTTTTTTTTTTTTGAGACAAGGTCTCATTGTGTTGCCCAGGCTAGAGTGCGGTGGCGTGATCGTAGCTCACCGCAACCTCCAACTCCTGGGCTGAAGTGATCCTCCTGTCTCAGCCTCCCAAGGAGCTAGGACTATAGGTGTTCACCATGTGCCCAGCAAAAATTTTTTTTTCTTTTTTTTTTTTTTTGTAGAGACAGGGTCTTGCTATGTTCCTGAGGCTGGTCTTAAACTCCCAGCCTCAAGGGATCCTCCTGCCTCAGCCTCCCAAAGTGCTGGGATTACAGGTGTGAGCCACTGCGCCCAGCTACCTTATTAACCTTTTAAGAAAAATAGTAATAATATTATTGGAGCTCTATAAATGAAATGTTCAACACACTAAAGGCAGTCTGAAAATTCTAATTACTATTAACAGCTATAAATTCTATCTGGTGAAAGTGGCAATAAATTTGATTCCCTTTTGTGTTCATGGCCACAGTTTATTCCTCTCTGATAGTCTTTTTTGCTCTTAAAAAGTAAATAAATATGTAAGAGCATACTTTTGCTAATTCTTACATTTAAAAATATTTAACTCTATGCATGGGGTCTTCTCCAAGATTGTGGCCAAAATACAGTTTATTTAGCCATCTAGTGTGCTCGACCTTTTCGGCATTCCCTTCCTCTTGTGAGGTTAAGTAGCCTAACAGTTTACTTAGTCATACTGGAAAGACTAGGGCAAATACAAATTTTGCAGCCAGAAAATTTTGTCCACCTAAGGCAGTACAGCAAGGTGGTTTAGAGCATGGTCTTACGGAGTCACATAGCCTAGATTTAAATCAAGGATCTGCCACTTACCAGCTGTATGATCTCATGCAGATTCTTAACCTCTCAATTTCCCCATTTGTAGAATGGGGATAATAGTAGCTACCTCACAGGGTCTTTATGAGCATTAAATAAGTTAATATATCAAAGTGCTTAGACTAGAGCCTGACACACAGCAAGTTCTGTATAAGCATTTGCTGCTTTTTTTTTTTTCTTTTTCTTTTTCTGTATAATTTAGTGAACCAGAACCACAGATTTTGGATTTTCAAACCCAGCAGTATAAACTCTTTCCAGTACTGGCCACTGCCTATGCCTTCCAGTTTGTAGGAGCATACATGAAGGAGACCTATCATCGGATTAATGAAGGCATTGGCCAAGGGGACCTGAGTGAACTGCCTGAGGTATGTGTTTGGTCTCATTCACTTGTGAGCACCCTTCTGTTTCATCTTTGCCTGTGGGGTAATGTCCAGAGAAAATTATGTTGGTATTGCCTGAAAAGAAATATATATTCGAAGAACTTCTTCTAATCAAGTGTGGATCAGATATGAAGATATGTGGGTTTTGTTTTTAAGTATTTTAAGTATTATCAGAAATACTGTGCCATGTCGGTCATTTGTCAATCAAAGGAACATAAGTGGTGGCTCTTTTGCCAATTAGAACAGTTCAAAGGGGTGTGGGAATGCTATTAATTCTTCAGCCAGTCAGACAACTGTGCTTCTTCAGTTTACATGTGTGGCAGCTGATTTTGACAGTGGCCAGTGCTGCCATAGGGGAGTGCTTGTTTTCACAGATGTTCTGACTTGTGCTTGTCTCCTCAGCTTCATGCACTCACAGCTGGGCTTAAGGCTTTCACCTCTTGGACCGCAAACACTGCTATCGAAGCATGTCGGATGGCTTGTGGTGGACATGGCTATTCTCATTGCAGTGGTCTTCCAAATATTTATGTCACTTTTACCCCACTCTGCACCTTTGAGGGAGAAAACACTGTCATGATGCTACAGACAGCTAGGTGAGAATCAAATTCACAGTTTCTATACCTGTTCATAAGAATGTTCCAGTCCTTTTCACGGGTTCCTCTTCCCATGTTTTCTCTTTACCATATGTATATATATACATATATTTTTTTCCCTGAAACACACAATTTTGCCTTCCATCCTGACTCACTCTTTATTTTATGCTTAGACTAGCAAGTATGAAACACCTGTTACATAGCTTAAAGTCATTTCAAGAGTAGAGTTACTTGGGCCGGGCGCGGTGGCTCACGCCTGTAATCCTAGCACTCTGGGAGGCCGAGGTGGATGGATCGCTCAAGGTCAGGAGTTCAAGACCAGTCTGAGCAAGAGTGAGACCCCGTCTCTTCTAAAAAATAGAAAGAAATGATCTGGACAACTAAAAAATATATATATATATATATATATATATAAATTAGCCGGGCGTGGTGGCGCATGCCTGTAATCCCAGCTACTTGGGAGGCTGAGGCAGAAGGATCGCTTGAGCCCAGGAGTTTGAGGTTGCTGTGAGCTAGGCTGACGCCACGGCACTCTAGCCTGGGCAACAGAGCAAGACTGTCTCAAAAAAAAAAAAAAAAGTAGAGTTACTAAAAGCATGTGTACTGGTGATTTTTAGGTTCCTGATGAAAAATTATGACCAGGTACACTCAGGAAAGTTGGTGTGTGGCATGGTGTCCTACTTGAATGACCTGTCCAGTCAGCGCATCCAGCCACAACAGGTAGCGGTCTGGCCCACCGTGGTGGACATCAACAGCCCTGAGAGCCTAACCGAAGCATATAAACTTCGTGCCGCCAGGTAAGCTCACCCGCAGAGCTAGGATGTGCGGCCCTGGGGCTGGGGGCCTGAGGGACTGGAAGACAAGGGTGCTGTTGATCATTTCCTCAGACCTCCAGTTTTCTGTTTCTTAACAGATTAGTAGAAATTGCTGCGAAAAACCTTCAAACTGAAGTGAGTCACAGAAAAAGCAAGGAGGTAGCATGGAACCTAACTTCTGTTGACCTCGTTCGAGCAAGTGAGGTCAGTGGTAGTTCTCTCTCTCTCCCCTCTCTTCCCGCTTTGGCATCCCCATTTTCTCAGTGCAGAAACCCTAGTCGCTGTGCATTGAGTCTTTTCCCAAGGTTCTCAAATCTGGTGTTTCATTTTTATGTAGGCACATTGCCACTATGTGGTAGTTAAGCTCTTTTCAGAAAAACTCCTCAAAATTGAAGATAAATCCATTCAAGCCGTCTTAAGGAATTTATGTCTCTTGTATTGTCTATATGGAATCAGTCAGAAGGCAGGGGATTTTCTTCAGGTCAGTATTTTCTAAGTAAAAGTCTTTATTTTTTTTTTAAAGAAAAATAATTATCTACTGTATGTAATAGTTGTGTGTGTATATAAATATCTGTCTATATACATACACGTTTTATTATTTTTGTTTCTTTTAGGGCAACATCATGACAGAGTCTCAAATTACCCAAGTAAACCAGCGCATAAAGGAGTTACTCACTCTCATTCGCCCCAATGCTGTTGCCTTGGTTGATGCCTTTGATTTTCAGGATGTGACCCTTGGCTCTGTGCTTGGCCGCTATGATGGGAATGTGTATGAGAACTTGTTTGAGTGGGCCAAGAAATCCCCACTGAACAAAACAGAGGTAAAAAAAAAAAAAAAGTCATTTTACATTTTTAAATTCTTCATGTAAATATTGAAGCAAGAAAGGCCTCTAGAAAGGGATTCACTTGTGAAAGCTTTCAAAGCACTGTGGCCCACTTCTGACAGTCACTTACTTGAGCAACAGGTTCAGAAGGGAACTGGTCGTTCCTGGAGTAGGCAAGGTTTTAATTATTAATACCTTGAATATCTGATGACTAATTGAACATTTTCAAACATGTACCAAAAATGAGTACCATGATGTACTTCCATGTACCCTTTGTCAAGTTTCAACAACGATCAACCCATAGCCATTTGTGTTTGAGCTCCATCCCCCACCTCCTGGGAAGTATTTTGTAATAAATCTAAGATATCAGATACTTTTATCAATAAATATTTCAATATGTAGTTCTAAAAAATAAGGACTCTTTAAAAACAACCACAATACTATTCCTACACCTAAACAAATTAACAATAATTAATATGAAATACCCAATGTCCAGATTTCTCCAACTGGCTCCATTTTTTTTCTTTTCTTTTTTTTTATTAACAATTTCTTTGAGTCAGGATCCAAATAAGGTACAGCTAATTTCTCAATTAAAAGTGTGCCATTGGGTACAGTAGCTCACACCTGTTATCCCAGCACTTTGGGAGGCTGGGGCAGAAGGATGGCTTGAGCCCCAGGAGTTCAAGGTTACAGTGAGCTATGATTACACCACTACACTCCAGCCTGGGCAACAGAGCAAGATCCTGTCCCTAAAAAAAAAAAAAAGTATGCTATTTAACCTGGCAACCTTTTCATCAGTGTTTCTTCTCTCTCCCTTCCCTGCAGGTCCATGAATCTTACTATAAGCACCTGAAGCCACTGCAGTCCAAGCTCTGAAGTGTCACAAAGACAATTTTAATCTGCTCCAGGAAGCAGCTGTATGCAACTCCCTTTATACCTGATGCACAAATCTGTGTGGAATCTTTATCAAATCCAAATAGCTATATAGCAAATGATAAATTGACCCCTTTCCTCTTTTTATAAATGAAGGGGAAAAAAATGAACAGATTTCAGAGATTAAATGAAAAAACCAGATGTGTTTAAGTGCAATTAACACTGAAAGAGATCTGTTAAGCATTTAGAAAAAGCTTAAGATATGCAGTATGACTTGGATGTGTAATGCTGCTAATCCCAGTAGGCCATAATTTTTGATAATTTGCAGAGTTTAACCACTAAGTAATTAATTATTTTCACATTTTAATTGCTAATCACTGGCTATATAAGTGTTTTTAAGCAAAGGTATTTTTGAAGTGGGGTAGAGCCCTTCAAAGCTTTCCTGCTAAATGTTCTACCATTCCTACCATGGGGGCTGGCTAAACAACAGGACTGAAGAAAAGGGATTCGGAGGAAAAAAACTAACCAGAAGACCTAGTGTGAGTGAGTTTGTGTTAGACATAGCTGCTGTCTGCTTGCCCTCCTTTGCTGATGGATTGCTTTTATCCTCTAACTATTCATAGTAGCATTTTTCCAACAAGCGGACTTTTCCAGCACAGGCCTACTGCAGGACCATTGTCTCGTGTAATTGTGAATTAATCTTTAATTTGCAGGATCCCGAAATTGTTGCTCTAGGAGCGCTACAACTCCCTTTGTCTCCAGATTCTTAGGAAGGAGTAGGTAGCAAAGTTCTCTCTCCATACGACTTCTGACAACTGCTGGGACGTTAATCAGTGCTGTTTGATCTTCCCCTGCCCCCTTTCCTGGAAGAGATACTGAAGAAAGGAGAAAAAAAAATCACAGTTCCTTCTTAGTAGAACAAGTGTAGGGAGAGCTCTCAGCTATGGTACTGCTGTAACTGTAGTAACAATATTAACTAGATTTTTCTGGGACAATCCAGATTTCAAATATTCTGTCATCTTGGCATTAAAATACTTGGAGGTTACAGTGTTTGACATTCAAAAAATGTCACTTATGTCACCTTACACCCAGAAATAACACAGACAAACCCTTTGACACAAACTATGTGTTCTGATTCTTGGTTCAGAAAATAATAATCATTGAAACTATGGCTAGAGGAAAATGAATGTTTCTCAGATTCCATTTTCTACTGAATGTCTGCCTTTGTCTTCAGTATATTTCTAGGAGCTTAATCTGAATTGCTAAATTGTCCTTTCAGTTGAAATTTAATTTATATAATCATTCTATATTTAAAGCTTAAACGTGCCTCTTAATTTTTTTCTTAAAATCAATGTAAAACATCATAAGTCACTTGAATTTTTTGGGGGGGGGACCTGTTTACCTGTTTATATCTGTGACATCTGCCTCATGAAACCAGTTGTTCTAGATCAGTCCTGAGAATATAGTATAATTCATTGGAAACAATTCCTATCTTGGGACCTGACAGATATCTATCTCAGGAGAAGTGGTAATACGAGATTTTTAGGTTACAGCAGAAATACTGTATGTTGACACAGCCTTAATCTTTCCATGGGAGAACTAATTGATGATTAAGATTGAAAATTAACTCTGTGTTAATATCATTTGAGTCTCTCTTGACAGTAGTTCAGATTCTGGAAAATAACAAATTTAAGTGGCTTAATACTGACCTTTTAAATGTAGAATTATTTCAAAATTAGTGTTTAAATACCTTATTCACAGATGAAGGTATCTGTGGGCAGGATCTGAGGATGTTTGAAATGACACCCACCTGCGTAGATCTGGGATCTACCTTGGCAGGCTTGAAGTTGTAAACACTACAGAGCCACCTTCAATGCAGCACCTCAAGTTTTATTCAAAACCTAAATCTGAAATTTGATACTATTTTTATTAACATTGGAATGTTTTGTCTTGCACTTGATTAATTGTAATCAAAGAATAAAAATGTAGTAAAACCTCACGGATTTGTACTGTTGAGAAAAAGCATGCCACAATTAAAAATAAGTTTAAATTAAGAAATTTGGAATATAGGTTTATTAGGTTTAGGTAACACTAAGAACAAAAAAGGCAGGCGTGACACCTGCTTAAACAGATAGCTATAAATGAGATGTAATTGCTGTAGTTGCAGCAGTAGTCGTGAGTGGCTCCAGTCATTTCGGGAGTCCTTGGCAGTACTTGGTACATTTTTGTTGGCTGCAGTTAGAGGAGCAGCAGGTCCAGGTGGTTCTCCCTACTAAGCCAAACTGCTGCTGATAAGTTTGGGTGTGTTGGGCTCAAGGTTTTGGCAGCCGTTTTCACAAGAAGTGCGAATACAAATTTTAACCTACTTCTCTCCAAAATGATGATAAATAATGAGTAGAATCAATGAGATTTTCTGTTAGGTAATATTGAGTTAAGCCTTTAAAAAATACTCTGAACAGTATACAAAATTGAAAATTTGAGTTTAATACAGATGTGTTAGCTATTTGCAATGGATGAGGGTTGATTCTTCTTCCTCAAGTGTTTGGAGCTCTACTTTATGCTCTACTAGCTACATACTAAGGTGTGTTTCATTATTTGGACATCAGTGACCTCAAAGCACAGTTGGTCCCAAAGCCTTTGGGCCCCTTCATGTTCTTGTCTTCAAAACACATCACTGCTTAGTCTTAGCTTATCTTCAGAACATTTGCTTAATTGCAACATTAACTGTGTTCACATGCTGAGAACTCACTACTTGTAATTTCAGATTATATACACCTGGGGCCAGGAACGGTGGCTCACACCTGTAATCCTAGCACTCTGGGAGGCCAAGGCAGGAGGATTGCTTGAGCTCAGGAGTTCAAGACCAGCCTGAGCAAGAGCGAGATGCGCCCCCGCCCCCAATCTTTACTAAAAACAGAAAAAAAATTAGCCAAGTGTGGTGGCACATGCCTGTAGTCCCAGCTACTGGGGAGGCTGAGGCAGTACGATTGCTTGAGCCCAGGAGTTTGAGGTTGCTGTGAGCTAAGCTGATGCCAAGGCACTCTAGCCTGGGCAACAGAGCCAGACTCTGTCTCAAAAAAAAAAAAAAAAATTACATATACATGGAGGTATTTTATAGTTCCTAAAGTTAACATGTTAAATCTTTTCTTTTTTTTTTTTTTTCTTTTTTTTTCCTTTTTTGGAGTCTCACTCCGTCGCCTGGGCTAGAGTGCAGTGGCATTGTCGTAACTCACGCTGGTCTCAAACTCCTGAGCTCAAAGCAGTCCTCCTGCCTTGACCTCCCAGAGTGCTTAGGATTACAGGTGTGAGCCACTGCACCCGACAACATGTTAGATCTTAATTCTTGGATTTTCTTCACCTCAGGGCTTTGGCTGGAGAAAAACAACGTCCAAATTCATAATCCTGGACTTCTCTGGGAATCCATAATTCTTTAGACACCTGCTGCTCAAAGTCCCTCCTCTCTTTTTGAGTTCTTTCCATCCCTCTTATTAGAAAGGAAGTAAATTTAAGTGTGGGTGGTCTGTAACACTTCTGAATCTTTTTATGTGTGGAGGGTATGCCTGCAGTATATAGGTTGTCTTCAAGCAATAGCTGCTACTACAGCTAGAGGGGTGTGCTGAGAAATTGATGATTCTACCTGAGACCAAGTCTTGTTGATTGGCCTGACTTAGATGAAGATTTTGATCATTTCCATGAAATAATGCAGGGAGGTCATCTCAGCTAGTGGACTACTTACTACATTCTTGGAGGATTAGAAAAAGCCACTGTAAATGACTAAAATGACTTATTTTAAAATGTTGATGGTGAGTTTTGCTTTTATTTGGCCACACTTAGAAATTTCACTACCTATTCCCATAGTCTATGATAGTAAACACAGAAATATACTCAACCTTTTTCAGAGTTACTAGATGTTGCGAATTCCAGATTCCAGGGGTTTTTGGTTTGGTTTGGCCATAAATTTAAGCAGGCCATTAGTTGTCTTGGGAGGATCATGGAGTGATTTTAAGAATTCCGAACCAAAATAAGTTGTTTTGCTACAATACTGATGACTGATAGATCATTTTGGGGTAGCAAATGTGTGATCTTCCACATAACATTTAGACTGCTGACTATTTGGTAAATACCATTTTACTTCCAAATGCTGTGGATTCAGCTAAATGACGTGTATCATTTGGAGTGTGTAATTTTCTTGCTACCATTATTTCCCTTTACCATTGTGGTTTGAGTTTGGTACCTACCTGACAGATGCATTCAGCCTGTATTCCCCAGCCCGGGCTTGGGGCCTCTGCGGGCGGGCGGGCGTACACCGAGTTGCACGGGGCCAGAGCATGTGAATCGCAGTTGGACACCGATGACCCGCCAGCACTGATTGGCCTGCGGATAAGCCAAGCCACAAACTGTTCATTCCTTTGTGAAATAGAATAACCTTTAATAAAATCCATAGTTAGCACACACTAGAAAAAGCGTTACGTATCTTTTTGTTGGGTGACAGTGTTGGGTTCCATTCTGGCTAGGCAGCTTTGATTCAATCATTCAACAAGAGGGTCACTTCCAACTTTGGGGTGTGGAATAAATACATAATTATTTGTGGGTTCACAATATTAACACATTTCCCACGCCCCCCACTCCGCCACGAGTCGAGTCAGCCCTCAGAAGAGCGCGGTCTTCCAGGAGCGCCTTTGAGTCAGGCGACCTCCGGCCCGAGTGGCGCGGTGGCAGCTCCTAGCAACGCGCCTGGCCGCCCGCCGAGGCCCGGCCTGCTGCGCCGCGGGCCCCTGGGGGATGTGGTTCCTCTCGGCGACCCCTCCGCCCCGTGCCGGGCTGGCGGCCGGCCGCGGACTACAGCTCCCAGGATGCCGCGTCCTGCGCGAGGCCCGGCGGTGCGGCGAGGGGCGCCTGTGCCCGGAAGCGGGAGCGGTGGGGCCGGGCGGGCCTGCCGGGCTCGGCGCGTAACGGGAGGCTTCGGGGGCTGCGGGAGCACAGGCGCGGGCGGAGGTGGCTGGGCTGCGCGGAGGTTCGGGACCGGGGGGCGGGCTCGGGATTTGAAAAATGCCTGCCCCGGAGCTGGCTGCGTCGACGCGGCAGCGCGATGTTACTCTACGGCCCTTTGGCCTTTACAGCCACTCCTAGAAAACCCCTGCAGTCTGGGAAGTCGGGGCAGGATCGCTAGGACATGGCAAAGTTCCTTGATGCGCTGTGAGACAAAACACGTTTGGACCTGTGGGTGGTGAAAGTTGCCACTGCACAGAACGAGAAACGCATTCGCGGGGGCTCTGCAGTAACCCCAGATACACTTTCTAATACAGGACGGGCCAGCGCGGGGGAGACAGACATGAGCCCCTCGGACTCCCTGCTTCCCGGGCGTGCCCAAGGTGGGTTTGGCATAGTGGAGGAGGGGGAAGGAGAGAGCTAACACTGAGGAAAACTGTTCCTAGGGGGTGAGCCATATTTATAGCCAGAGTGAAAGGAAATACTTCCACCGTCAGTGAAAATCGTGTCGGGGTAACCAGAGCTTCACGCCCTCTGTCGTGCTGAATGCTGCCTAGAAAGTACCATGGGTGTTGTCTGGGAAGGGGTTTCAGCCATTGAGCCAGGCACCCACCTCCTTTCTGAGATGGGTACCTGCCACTTCTCGCATCCTCTTGGTAAGTGATGATGGCTATTGCACGTTGTCTGAATAATCGCGAAGTCTCCCGAAGTGTTGGAAAGCCATTACATTATCCAGAGCACTTTGTTTCTTTTTTCTTTTCCTTTCTTTCTTTTTTTTTTTTTTGCCATGGCGTCAGCCTCTCTCACAGCAACTTCAAACTCCCTGCCTCAGCCTCCCCAGTAGCTGGGACTACAGGCATGTGCTACCATGCCCCGCTAATATTTTTAATATATATTTTTAGTTGTTTAGCTAATTTCTTTTTTTTTTTTTTTTTTAGTATAGATGGAGTCTCGCTCTTGCTCAGACTGGTCTTGAACTCCTGAGCTCAAACAATCCGCCTGCCTCGGCCTCCCATAGTGCTAGGATTACAGGCGTGAGCCACCGCGCCTGGCCCTCCGCGGCGCCCAGCCAGCACTTTGTTTCTTATCTGATTTGCACCCCTATAAGGAATTTTTAATTTATGCAAATAGACTTTGACCTTTTGAATGGGTAAAGTAAGAGAAGCCTTGATGGCCCTTGGACTCAAGCACTGTTAAAGCTATATTGTTTTTAAGCAACCACTTTAATTTTCTTCACTAGGGAAGATGAGCCTGACGTGGGCGGAATTCAGATGAGCGGGACAGTGCTGTGGAGGATCTGCGAACCTTGAAATGGTAGGCAGGGCACAGAGGCAGATGTTCGGAAATGTCAGCACCACCCCACACCCCTCACCCCTCCGATATTTGGCTGCGTGGAGTGCTTTGGGGGCTGGGTGGCAAGGACCACGATGTGGTCCTTGGAGAAGAGTGATGGGAGGTGGCATTGTATCAGACTTAAGCAGTGAGCAAGGTTTCTTCTGAGCCTCAATGTCCAACTGGAAGCATTTTTAAGTGTTTGTCTCTGGTATGAAGGAGTCAGGGGCATGGAATACAAGAAAACATTTCCACTCACGTGACATCTAGGCTGGCAGTGTTTGTGTGTAGGTCTGGGAAAGGAGAAACTCCTGCCCACCAGTTGGCACCCACTGCTGGTTCATGGCGACTGTTTCCATGCTCTGAATAAGTCTGTTCTCAGAAACTCCAGGGAACCATAAAGGACTTCTGTCTCGAAATGCCTTTGGTGCTCCTGCCTCTGGTGACTTGGCAAAAGGCAAAACAATTCATGCTGCATTTCTGGTTGCAATGCATGTTCACTGTTTGATTTTGTTGATATGATTTGTTTTCCCCATTTTAGGCACCAAAAACCAAGAAGGGATTGAAAGGTGAGTGGAGAGATGGAACATCACCCTTAAGCCAAACATGTATCTTTTTTCCTTGGGTCCAAAAATAATTTAGACATGTCTATGTTTAAATGTTCTTAGTGATAGGCTTGCTGTTTTTGCCATAATTCCCTAGGCAGCCTTAGTCTTCCTGGGTGACTCCTTGTGCTATCTCATTGGCCCTCAGAGAAATTCAGAAATAAATATGAGACGGGGTTTTGGGAAGAATCCTTCTCATTGGGCTCTGAATGCAGAAGTTAATGGTTGGGGTTAAAAGTGCTAAAGGCATTTAAGACAGATGGGAAAACTAATTCAGTGTTCATACTTAGGTTTCCCCCACATGCCTCCATCAGAAAGTGGCCAAGGAGGGGTGTGTCCAGACCAGTTTAGGGGGGCGTCTCAGATGGAAGGGTACAAGGAGGCTACTGGTCTGAAAGAAGCTTGCAGATGCCTAGAAGTCTTGGTCACTTTTCCCAAAGAGCTGTGCTGAGCTGTGTTTAGAGTCTGGAAGACTGATCGTGGGCTAGTGTGTCATGGGAAGGCAGGTAGAATGCAAGTTCTACCGAAAATCTATACTATGTTCCTTTCAGAAAGTTATTTTAAATTCTGCCCTAGGGTGTTTCAACAAGGCATTTTGACTTGTTGCTAGAGACTTGGGAAACATCTCGTGGCCAATGAAGGGGAAGTTAAGCCAAAGTCTCAACATCTGAAAACTCCGAGGCCCTCGGGCAAGTCTCGCATTTAAGTTGTGTTAGAGCCGCTCTTCCCTCCTGAAGTCACGGTGGCCTCTTTTCTGTTCCAGGCTCCATTGATGATGTCCTTGATGACCTTCTAGGAGATGATAGTAAGTGCTTCTTCCCAAGAATCCTCTGGTTTAGGCTTGTTTTTTTTTTTAATTGAGATATAATTCACATACCATGAAATTCATTCCTTTAAAGTGTACAAATCAGTGGCTAAATGGTATTCACAAAGTTGTACAACCATCACCACTACCTAATTCTAGAACATTTTCATCACCCTTAAAGAAATCCTGGGCCTATTAGTAATCAGTCCTCCTCTTCCCCTCCCCCCAACCTTGGGCCACCACTGATTTACTCTCTGTGTCTATGGATTTGCCTATTCTGGACATTTTATATAAAATGGAATCATACAAGAACTGGCCTCTGCATCTGGCTTCTTTCCTGTAGCGTAAGATCTTCAGTTCATCCGCACCGTAGCATGTTGGTGCTGCACTCCTTTTCATGGCTAGGTAATATTCCATGGTGTCGCTAGACCACATTTTGTTTATCCATTCATCAGCTGATGGACATTTGAGTTATTTCGACATTTTGGCTGTTATGAATAATGCTGTTTTGAATGTTCGCTTACAAGTTTTTGAGTGGACGTACGTTTTCAGTTCCTTTGGATATAAGTCTAGGAGTGGAACTGCTGGACCATATGGAAACCATATGTTTAACTTTTAGAGGAAACCACTTTTCCAAAGCAGCTGCAGCTTTTTATATTCCCAGCAGCGGTGTAAAAGGGTTCCAGTTTCTCCACATCATTGCCAGTGCTCATTTTCTGTCTTTTTGATTATTACCATCCTTCTGGCTATAAAGTGGGTTCTCGTGGTTTCCATGTACACTTCCCTAGTGACTAGTGATGCTGATCAGTTTTTCATGTGCTCACTGGCCATTTGTGTATCTTCTTTGGAGAAATGTCTCTGTTCCAGATCCTTTGACCCTTTTTATTTGTCTTTTTATTGTTGAGTTGTAAGAGTTTCTTATATATTTTGGATACTAATCCATTACAGTTCTTTGCTGTAATGAGGAGCAGGGCTCTATGGTCATGCAAAGCTCACCAGGGACAGTGAGGCTTAGGTTTCCCCCACATGGCTCACAGGAACCCACAAAGCACAAGCCTGTGTGTTCCAACCTGCAATTTTTTGTTTTTCTTTTTTGAGACAAGAGCTATCTCTGTCGCCCAGGCTAGAGTGCAGTGGCATTATCTTAGCTCACTGCAACCCCAAACTCCTGGGCTCAAGCGATCTTCCTGCCTCAGCCTCCCCAGTAGCTGGGACTACAGGCGTGAGCCACCACACCCAACTAATTCATCTATTTTTTTGCAGAGACAGGATCTTGCTCTTGCTCAGGCTGGTCTCAAATTCCTGGCCTCAGGCAATCCTCCTGCCTCAGCCTCCCAGAGTGCTAGGATTGCAGGCATAAGCCATCATGCCTGGCCCCAACCTGCAATTTTGGGCAGTGGAAGTGCCGTCGTTGCTCCTGCTTTTCTGTGGGGTGCGATTGAGTTGGGTTGGGCTCTTCATTTGGCACTCGCTGGCATCTAGAGTTGACTCACCACCCTCTCCCCCATTCAGGTTTTTCAAAGGGTAACATTGGGACCTGCCGATGGGGCCGGTTTCCTCCCTCCAAACACACCTTTCTTTCAGTGGGACAGTCTGGGAGATAGCTTGGTGAAGGAAGTCACCACCCTTTTCATCTTGACTCCACTTCTCTGTAGCTGAATGACATCTCTTCTGTTTTCTTTTTTGCCAGTGACACCACCTGAGAAGCCTGTTAAACAAGCTTCACGTGCCAGAGACACCACAGGTGTATCTCAGGCGCCTCCTTCAAAGGCCAGAACGAAGTAAGCGTGAGAGTGGCTTGGGCACCCACGACCTATTTCAGTCCAGATGCTTTCTGCCCTCCACCCCCCATTTCCTGCTTGGCATGTGGAGCTCCTAATGTCAGTAATTTCCACCCCTTCCCTCAGCTTCCAGCTGCTGGAGGCGGCTGGGGGAGTTGAAACAGAACTGAAGTGGAGGTCAGAAGTCCTGGCTTCTCGTCCTACATGTGTTACTTACTGTGTGACCCTAGGCAATATCTGGACCTCTCTGAGCCTCAGTTTTTTTTCTTTTCCTCATAATAAAAGAATTGGCCTAGATCAGGGATTTTCAAATTGTGTTCGTTCTAAGCTTCTTCTAACAGGTGAGAGAGAAGGCAGGTGCTCTGTGAGCGCCCCACCCTCTACTCTTGTCAGAACTACAGCAGTTGTTTTTTTCTCTCTTACCTATGGATTTTAGCAATTTTGTTCTTTTTTTTTTTTTTTTTTAAGCATCTCTACTACTTTAAAAAAAGTTAAAAATCACAGCATTAGGTGGCCCGTGAAATACCTTTTAGCAACTCTGTTCTCCTGGAGAAGTCTGTCCAAGTTCATTTGGACTCTCTAAGCCACTCTTCCTTTTTTAGAACCATCTAGTGCCCTGGGAATGAGGGGAGGTGCTGATTCCACCCCTTTGCAGGTCCCTCCTGGAAGATGGCGTCTTCAGCACCAGGGCAAGCCTGGCAGGAGCTGATGCCGAGGTGAGACCAGCCCATTCTCCAATCCTGAGCCTCTCTTCTTATCCCCGAAAGTAGTGAGATGGGTATTGTGGCCAAGGGCCTACTCATAGAAGGGTTTAGAAGTCTCTGCATTCAGTTCTTTTGTGGGGGGAGAGGTTGCTGTTTTTTAGAGACGGGGTCTCACTCTCACCCAGAGCCCAGGCTGGAGTGCAGTGGTACGATTGCTCCAGCGATCCTCCTGCCTCTGCCTTCCAAAGTGCTGGGGTTATAGGCGTGAGCCACCATACTGGCCCAGTTTGTTCTTAAAGCAGAATAATTCCTGAGGGCTTCCAAGTGAATCCAAAGTAATATCCTTCTCCTTCCCACCAGTAAGGTGAGCTAGAAAGGAGAGTGCCTAGCGACCGCGGGAGTCTCGGGTGCTGCCCCTTTCCCGTCATAAACTCCCCAGCTCTCCAGCCACGTGAACGGGAAGTTGCAGAATTTCAGTCCTGTGAGGGAAGAGGTCTCTGGCTTGGGAGGAGGAGAAAGTGGCAGCGCTTTCTGGGTCTCCACAACCAGGCAGGTCTGACTTGAAACAACAGCCAAGCCCAAATGTGGGAGACACAGCGACCCTCCTGTTAAGGCTCTGTTTGCTGAGCTCTGCTCCTGCCAGCAGTCTGCCCTAAAGCAAGGGGCCAGAGCCCTGAGTTTTTTGGGCCTTGACTAATTAATGTTCTTCCTGTGGACTTAGGTTTCAGATATCTCAGATGCAGACCCAGAGGCTTTGCTCCAGGCCATAAAGGTAAGGAACCAGCTTGCACGATTGGGGTGGGGACCAGAGAACGGGGGCAGGTAGTGATATTTCGTGCCAGGGCTTCATTCTCCCTCTGATTTCTCCCTTTTCAGCTCATGTTTCTGAGCCTTCCTGGTGCAAGAATGGAGCTCAGCCATGAGCTGTTGGCCTTCTTGCCTGTCTGGGTATGAACCAGTTTTCCTGGTTTACAGAGAGTGGACAGTCTCTGCCACAGGCCTCTGGTGGAGCGGGGCCAGCCCTTCCCGAAGGCTCACCTGACTGGGCCCCCCCACTCCCTTCCCCACCTAGGGGAACAGAGGGGAGACTGTCTCCTCCGACATTTGTTCTTACCCTTTCTCCGTATTTCTCTCCACATTCCCTGCTATATCCCCTTCAGATGGGGACTGCTGTCATCAGATCAAGCCCAAAGCCGATCTTTGCAATGGAATTTTAAACCATCAATTTTGAACTGTTGATAAGAACATAATCTCATAGCGCTTGGGTAGCTTGGCCTGGGCTGCCTCTCTCTCTCCCTCCCCTTCTGGCCAGCAGTACCTCCTGTCTGTCCCTTGGCCTCACGTCCCTTCTGGTTAACCCATTTTTCCACAGTCCCTGGGTTTAAGGCTGAGCTCTTGGTTCCAGCCCTGTGGGGCTCTAAAGAATTGGTGTGTGTTCCGTTGTATCCAAACCAGCTTCTTTAAACCCAATTTGAAATCTCTCTTCCCAGGACCAGCCGGCTGGGAGCCCTGGGCATGACCCCCAAGTCCACTGACTCGGTCTTTGGTTGTGACTTTGAGTCTCTCATTCCAGAACAATTAGCTAATGCCCCTCCCTACACTCTGCTTACCTTTGGTTCGATTTTTTCTTTCCTAACTCACCTCTTTTCTCAACAGTTTTCTCATTTTCCTGTGGTTTCTCACAATTCTGCCCCTGGGTGCCAGCTGCCCATCTCAGATGGGAGTCCTCATCCCCTTGTCAGCTGTCATCCTCCATCCCTCCTGCTTTGCTAGGACCTGGACGACATGGATGCTGACCTCTTCGGTTTGAAGAGGTCTAATCCGGCCTCCAGCAAAAGAGCTGCAAAGGGCCCTGGGAAAGAAGAACTGCCCGGTGACCCCAGACCTGCTGGCAAGTTAATAGCCAACGAGAGAGGTGTGTGGGAAGGAGCGCCCTGAAGCCACCGGGGAGGCCTTGGGGACATGGAAGATGCTTAGAAGGAAGCTTTCGTGTCCTGTGGGTTTTCTCTGCCTGGGGTGGAGAGGCCCAGGAGCAGCTGTGCGTGTGTGTAGGAGTGATTACAGTGGGGAGGGGACAGGTGACTTTCCTCCCTTCCTGGTGCTGTTCAGTCCCTCTGAGTCCAACACGGGCAGCTCCTGGAGAAACTCTGTCCATTAAAATGGACAGTCGTTTGGTACCAGCTGGGTGTCTAAAATCAAAAACAGAAAAAAAAAAAAAAATGGATAGTCATAGGGTAGCCTGTGCATCTCCCAAACCCACGTCTCTGTTTGGAGTGACTCCTTATGAGGAGGGTAGGAGGTAGGAACCGTGTGAGAACTGAGGCGTAGACCCCTCCTGTGGCTGTTCACGGCCGTGAGCCCTCAGCTTCCCAGGAAGAAGCGCAGCCTTCCCAGGGCCCCAGAACATGGGGTGGGAGGAGGACCTTGGCAGGAGGACCCAGGCCCACAACGTTGTCTTCTTTTTGCTTCCTGCAGGGGATACCATTGCCACCAAGAAGCCACCTCCCTCTCCCGGCAGCTCGCCTCAGCATCAGTACAGGAGGTTTTCCTTTGGAGGTACCATCGCCCCCATCATGTTTCTGGGACACCCTGGTTTGAGGGTGGAGTAGCCTGGGCGACGCCTGCCTGCCCAAGGCCAGGTTGCAGTGTGTGTCTACGGGAGCAGAAAGCTGGTGCCACAGGTTCAGCTCCTCGTGGATCCAGGGAGGGTCTGGTGATGTCCTGGCTCGGATATTTGGTTACTCATTTGCAAAGGCTTTGAAGCCGGGTATCAACTGAAGATTTTATACTTTAGGAAAAAGTCCCTTTCCCTTCATGAATGCACGAATGTTTTACTTCTCTTTTGATGCCGTGGGGACATTTCCAAAAGGCCATGCAGTCAGCAGAGTCAGAGGCCCCACGGGCAAGCCCAGGGCGGACCCTGCAGGCCCATGGCCACCCTCCAACTCCCTCTCCCCTGGCGAAGCTTTGTCTGGGTGTCAAACCCCTTAGCACAGGCCCCATCCGGGCGCTGAGGGGCTTGCTCATGTCTCAGAGCAGCGGGAAATCTGGACTCAAGTAAAAACTCCCTCAGCTTTGGGCTTGCTTTTCCTGAACTAAGTGCTGCAGTCTGACCTGTGCTTTCCCTTCCGCTGGGAGACTCGGAGGACCCGTTGGCGGGACTTCTCTCCAATGATGAGGAAGAAATCGCCAAGAAGCCACCCATGACGGGGAGTAAGGTGGCTTCTGACAAGAGCCCCGGCACAGTCAGAGATCAAGGTAGGGAGGAGTGGGCTCGTTTCTCATCCTGGGGACAACAGGCTAACTGACCTTACTGGTGCAGAACCAGAAACCACAGCAGGGTGGGGACCAGAGGTCTAAGGTCCAGGATAAAGAGATTATCAGTCTCTAAGAACAGGGAGGTGGGATTCGTGAGTCTGGGTGCGGGGCAGGGTGGGGTTGTCCCGTGGGCAGGCCAGACTAGTGCAATGCCTGCCACCCCACCCAAAGTCAGGGTTGCAGAGAAACATCCCCCCTCCCATTCATGTATCACAGTTGAGGGCAAGACTGCTGCAGGCACTGGGCCTGTGTTCTCTCTTTTAGGTCCTTCTATTCCTCTGACTCCTGGGGACACCCCTGTCCGAAAGAAAGGAGAACTGTTTGATGACGGGGATGACATCATGGCTGCCCTGGGGTTTGGAGACAGCCCCAGTGCAGAGAGGAGGCAGATGGGAGGCCAGTAAGGATCCCTGTGTGCAGAAAGCCCCTGGCCAGGCTGCTGCTTTAGGTCCCGGGAAACGCTAGTGGGCGGTACAGCGTGGGTGCCCCGGGAGCCCCTTGTAGTCACACGTCCCTGTCCTGCATCCCATCCTGCAGGGAAGGGCCCCATCCTGCACGCTCCAAGCTGGATGAGCTGCTGGGCCGAGGCACTGCCACCACACTGCTGGCCCGCCCAGGCACGGGGGAGCGCAGGGAGTTCGAGCAAGACAAGAAGTACCAGAGGCCACAGGGTGAGGAAGCTTGGGGGTCAGCAGGGAAGGGGAGGGGGGCCTCTAGACCAGGTTGTTACCAGAACCCGTGATGCGAAATAAGCTTTACATGATGATAACACACATATTGTGCTACACATTTATAACTAAGACAAAAGCGTCGTGAGATAATACTTAACCATTACTGTTGTTTGATATTCTTTTTTATTGAGATGCTATTTGATTTAGAAATACACTGGTTGTGACTCATTGAGTTGGTTTCTCCACCCGCTAATGGGCAGCTGCTCACAGTTTGAACAACACTGTTCTGGATCAGTGTTTCTCAGAGCATCGGCCCACAGGCCATCTGTTGGGAGTCGTCCTTGGGACAGCACAGCTCACTGGGCTTAGGGGATCCTGGGCAGGGCCTGGCTAGTGCATCTTCCCAGCTCCCCGTCATCTTGCAGTTGCTCCCCCCCAGAACAGCTTCTCCTCTGGTCATCTTAGACTTTGAGCTGCCAGTTCAGCTTTTTTTAGACAAAGAGTTCTGCAGCTGCAGAAGAGTTTGGCTTGCCCTGCTCTACATTGTGGTCATGAGCCGCTTAATTGACAGATGAAGATGCCTGGGACGATGAGGACTTCACCTTCGGAGCCTATCAGCCCACCGTGGGCTCCTCCGAGGGCCGGCAGTCCCGCCGGCAGTTGGTCAGGTAAGAGGGGTCTGCAGGGGGCTTGGGCTCTGAGGCAGGATGGCCACTGGGAAGATAGGCCCCTGCAGCCTTCCCCCATCCCATCCGACAGCCTTGCATGGGAAGCCACAGTGTGCAGGGGCCTAGGCTCTCTGGGTCCTGGGGGAGAAGGAGGTTGCCCAGTCCTGCCAGCCTGGGCAGGGGGTGGCAATGGCCCCCGAGCAGGAGCCCTGTCTCCACTTGGGCTGTCAGTGCCCAGGCCAGTCTCAAAAGGACAGGAGAAGGTGGGCCTGCCCCCGCCTGAAGACCCTGAAAGCCACAAGAGGCTGTGATGTCACTTGGCTCCTGAGGAACATACAGCCCAAGGGGTAGCAAAACCACTGGCCTTCCGTGGGAGTTCTCAGGCTGCACTCCCCAGGAACACTGCCGTCGGACCTGCCATGACAGTCCTGATAGCGTGTTCCTCCCAGTTTGCAACAAAAATTAAATCGGTGATTTTTCTGAATGTGGAGTTTTCTCCCAGTATATATTTTAGGTTTTGTATTTTGAAGTAACATCAAACCTACGGAAGAGTACAAGGAGCTGTCTCCCAGCCTTTGCCCAGACTCAGCGGTTGTTAACATCACGCCACGCTGGCTTTGTCCGCCTCTCTTTCTGTCTGGGTAGCTGTATGCACACGTTGACTTTCTCCCACTCCCAGAATGGGAGCCGGCTGCCGCTGGTCAGTGACTGATGTAGGTGGTGGCTGAGCAAATGGACAAGTAGCGAAGTGGCTGTTAATGGAAATCCTGGGACCTACCTGAACCAGCTGATTTTACTCTGGACACATGTGTCTGTGCTTGTAATTTTTTTTTTTTTTAGACAGGGTCTCACTCATCCAGGCTAGAGTGCAGTGATGTGATCTTGGCTCACTGCAACCTCAAACTCCTGGGCTCAAGCCATCCTCCTGCCTCAGCCCTCCCAGTAGCTAGGACTACAGGCACATGCCACCATGCCCAACTAATTTTTCTATTTTTTGAAGAGATGGGGTTTCACTGTATTGCCCAGGCTGGTCTCGAACTCCTGGC
>RJWJ010017729.1:0-32552 GCA_004363605.1 Indri indri | reverse complement strand
TTTTTTTTTTTTTTTTTTGAGACAGTCTTCCTCTGTCACCCTGGCTGGAGTGCAGTGGTGTCATCACAGCTCACAGCAACCTCAAACTCCTGGGCTCAAGCCATCCTCCTGCCTCAGCCTCCCGAGTAGCTGGGACTACAGGCATGCGCCACCACACCCAGCTAATTTTTTCTGCTTTGAAAAGAGGAAACTGGAACCCTAAAAGAGTGATTTTCTCCGAAGTCACCAGCCAGTCGGTGGCCAGTTCAAGTCTGAAGCCCAATCCAGGGCTCCCGGTCCAGGGCTCCCCAGGCCTTGTGTTTAGAGGCTGTCAGCGACAGTCGTTTTCACGGCCCGCGAAACCCTGCAGGATCTGACCCACTCGCTCCGCCTTGGTCTCACTTTCTCACCCACCTGCCGGCCACCTGGCCCCTGTTCCGGTCTCCGATGCACAAACCGCCCCCGCCCCCACTTTGAGCTCCCTCTCCCACGACGTTCTCCTTGGGTCTTCCCAGGGAGGCCCTCGTCACTCAAGCCTCTGCTCGGCGTCACCTCTGCTCCAAGGCCTTTCCTGACCGCTCCCCATTATGCTCCTTGTCAACAATGCACTTGTCACCACCAGAAGGCACCTTGTCCTGTCAGCTCTGCCTTCAGAACACACCCCTGTCCCCCCGCTCATCTCCCCCACGGCCGTCACCTGGTCCCCACCACCCCCTCGCACTAGACCAGGCTGTCTGGACCTCAGCACCTTTGACACTTGGGGCCGGGTCATTCTCTATGGTGGGGGCGTTTGCCAGCGTCCCTGGACTCCACCTGCCGGATGCCACTTGTGACAACAAAAAATGTCTCTGGACATTGCCCAGTGGCCCCCGGGAAGCAGAATCACCCCAGTGGAGACCCACTGCTCTGAACTGTTGCAAAAGACCTCCCAGCGGGCCCAGGCTCCCCCCACCCGACCCCTTGCCACCCTTTGTGCCACACGGCAGGGGCGAGCTTTAGAAAACCACACAGCTGCTGTCGCCGTAGGTTCAAGAGTGCCAGCGGTTTCTCTCAATGTTTGGCATCCACACCCACCTCTGTGGCCCATGGGGACCCTGCAGAGCCCGCGCCCACCCGTCTCCAGCTCGCTCGGGTCTGACCACGCCGGCACACGACCGAACCTGCGACACTGGCACCCACCGTGCTCTCTGCCCTAAGCTCTCCTGGGTCTTTCCCATTCCAGGCCCTTCCGCACCCTCGGGGCCGGCAGAAGCCCCCTGCGCCCCTGGAGCTGCCCCCACTCCCACAGGCCTCCCAGTCCATCGCCCCGACTCAGCGTCCTCACTGCCTCTTCTTAAATTATCCTGTTCCTGTTGTTTTAATTGTTTATGTGTTCGCTTCCGTCTCCCTCATTAGGTTGCAGCCCCAGGAGGGCAGGGGCCTTGTCTTGTTCCCTGTCGCGCCCCCAGAGTCAGGAACAGCACCTGGGCCGTGGAAGACACCGGGGAACACCGGGTCCGCGAATGAACAAGTGACGTGGGCGTGGGCTTCTCTCCGCCCTGGGAATGGCTGCACCGGCCCGGGCAGGCTGGAGGATCCCGACCCTGGCGTCTGTGGGCCTGGAGAGCGCCGCACCCAGCCCGAGACTTGAAGCTCCTTGGCCTGGCTTCTCAGGAAACAGGTGGAAATTTCCCTCCCAGGTCGGAAGCAGCCGCAGGCCCGGCCACACCCCAGCGGGGCGCAGCCCCAGGCACGACCCAGGGTCTAAATATAGAAGGTGGAGTGTGAGAGACCCGGCTGCTTCTCTGGTGACAGGAAGTGGCTGCTCTGATTAAAGCCCCGGGGTTTGTTCACCCCTGCCTTGCGACAGTCCTCCCCAGCCCCCGGGAAAGGAAAGGTGGTGAAATGAACAGGCCTTTCGAAAAGGCCAAGAGGCAGCACCCACGCGGCAGGCGGCCTCTGGCTCCTGGCCGGGGGACGGCTGCGAACCTGGCTCTGCACCCCAGGGCCGTGTCCCCTTGAGTCACCCTAACCTCCCTGGGTCTCGGTTTCAAAAGAAAGGGGGTTGGGCCAGATTCAATCTTCAAAGCCGGGCGGGGTTGCCGGGAGTTGCCTGGGTCCGGCACTCCCTGGCCTCGGTTTGCCATCTGCAGAATGGGTTGGTAAGAACCACGCCTGGACAGAGTCGCTGGGCAGTTTCAGGGAGTCTGTGTGGCTGCTGGCCTAGGACAGGGCTGGCACATGACGAGGACCCAGTAGGTGTTCACCATCATCAATGGTGCAGGGTCCTGTGCAAAATGAACGCAGAGCCCACGGTTGAAAAATTATCAAGAATTTCAAAATGGTGACAGCAGAGCACGAAACCCAGTGTGGGCCCTTCGAGGCCTGCTGTGGCTGTTGTCACTGCACCACTCCTACCAGAGGAGCCTCGGGAGCCCACGGGGCAGGGCACGGGCCCTGCAGGGGGGGTTTCACCTCCCGCTCCAACCCCGAGCGCACCCACTCCCCTGCGTGGGTCAGTGGATGGCTTCGTTGACGAAGGTGGTGAAAACTGCAAAAAGGTGAAGACGCCAAACGCCACTCAGCGGGGGATGGGCGCCACAGGGCTGAGCCCCAGGTGGGTGCAGCTGCTGCTCCTTCCGAGAACGGACCCCTCCCACGACCCTCCTCCATGGACCTCAATGGGTCACCAAGTGGGAAACACAAAATCACAGCACTGCACACACTACGAGTTGTCTCAGTGGTGCACACAAAACAATGGTCCCCCGGTTGGCTGTCACCACACATGCACATGGGGACCCCAGCAGGAGGCAGCTCCATTCCTGACATCTTTTTGTTTTAAAAAGATTGCACTGCTTTAAAAAAGCATGAAAGCAGGTGGAAGAGAAAGTAATAGCTGTTCTCTTGCTAACATTCTGTGAGTAAGGAGCCCAGGAAACACACAGCATTCATTGAGCACCTACTATGTACCTGCCTGACAGGGGGGTGGGTTCCAGGGCAATATAATAAAAATAAGCCCTCTCCCTCCAGGAGGCCCTGGCCTGGCAAGGGGAGGAGGCAGAGGGCTCTTGTGTCCTGTGTCCTGTGCTGGGACCCTGCAAAGGTGATACCCTCTGACATGGGGCTGCCACTTTCCTGTTCTTCCAGGAAAGCCGAGTCTGGGGTATGTTTTTCCTGCCATAGAAGGATGACTGGAGTCTGTTGGAATTTGCTACAGGCACTAAGGACTGCCATGTCAGAGTGGCACCTGGCAGGTGCATTCAGGCAGTCATGGGTGGAGGGGAGCCCTCCAGGCTGCCCCAACCGCAGCTGAGCCTCTTGGATGAACGAGAGGCATCGCCCCGAATTTTCAGCAGCCTTCACTGGTGGGGTGCAGGCGTCTGTGCCCTTGGGTGGGGAAGCAGCCTGAGCCAGAGCTGTCACCCTCCCTGGGGACTTCAGCAGCCTCTTTGGCATACGACGGCGAGGACAGGATGGCACCGGGCAGGGCCAGCCGGCCCCTTCCCCATGCCCAGGGCTTATCCGGAAGGGGCCGAGTATGCACTCCTGGTGGGACAAGCATGACAAACAGCTCCTCCTCCCTAGAGCAGCTCTCTCCTAATTTCTGTCTCCTTCGTTTGCTGAAATTTTTATTTCGAAGTAATTTTGACTTACAGAAAATGGGAAAAGATAGTACAGAGAGTCCCAAACGCCCTTCATCAGCTTCCTTGATTTTTTTTTTTTAGAGACAGGGTCTCACTCTGTCACCCAGGCTAGAGTGAGTGCCGTGGCGCCAGCCCAGCTCACTGCAGCCTCAAACTCCTGGGCTCAAGCGATCCTCCTGCCTCAGCCTCCCAAGTAGCTGGGACTACAGGCACGCACCACCATGCCCAGCTAGGCTTTTGTTGTTCATTTTTTGTACAGACGGGGTCTTGTATGTTGCCCAGGCTGGTCTCGAAGCTTCCTTAATATTAACATCATACAGAACCACAGGACAAAGCTAAGGAATTCACACAGAGTGATCCTACTAACGTGATCCTACAGACGGGGAACTTCATTCTGGCCCCGCAGCTTCCCCTGTGTCCCAGGGCCCCACGTCGCCCTGCAGCCAGGGTGGTCCTGACGCATGGGAAGGGTATTAGGCATGTTACAGATCCTGCCTCAATCCGGGCTTGTCCGGTGTCCTCTCATGTTGTAAAATGAGATATAATTATTTCCATAATATGCGCCCTTTTAAAGCGTACAATTCTGCAGCTTTTAGTATATTCACATGGTGTGCCCCTGCCACCACCGTCCAGTCCAGTTCCAAGACGATTCCACCACCCAGAAGGGGACGCGGCGCCGGCTCCCCGCCCGGCTCACTTCTGTCCCCGGCCCTGTCTCCCGGCCCTGTCTGCGTCTCTGTTTCCGTTTCCCCTGCAGTTTGTTTGTGTCTGATCTGCCCGCTGCTGCGTGTCTCCGCGCGACACCTCTCCCGCTGTCCTCCCTCTCGTCCTGTCTCGCTGCGCGCGGGGCTCTCTGCCTCGTCGTTCTGAAGGCGGCACAGGCACAACCCACATCATCACATGAACGGAGGACGAGCCGGGCTCAGTGCTGTGAGGAGACATTCAGGTCGGGGCGGCGGCAGGAGCGTGAGGACTCCCCACCATATGCACCGTCTTGGGGCCTCGCGACATGGAAGCCAAACCCGAAGGCCGGGGACAGCAGCCCTGGAGGTTCCGCTGGGAGACGTCCAGGCTGGGGCAGGAGATGGCAGGAGCAAAGGCCCTGAGGCAGGAGGGAAGCCCAGAGGGAGGCTGGGAGGAGGCCGCCCTGTGAGCAGGAGCCCAAATGTCACCCCAGGCCGAGCTCGCTGGCTCTGAGGTGAGAGCCCCTGCCAGTCCAGAGCGAGGCCTGTGGTGAACAATAAGCTGTGAATCTCAGAGAACTTTCCAGCACCCCAGTGGGGCCAGGCCATGCGGTCAGCGCTGGGGACCCTAAGCTGGACACAGCCCCACCCCTGCCTCGGAAGAAGCCTGCAGCAGGAAAACACGGCCTAGGCTCCAAAAAGTTCATGTATTCCCTTCCTGTATTCTGGTGTCTACTCCAGCACAGTTAAGGAGGGCTTGCTGCATGCCGGCCACCGTGCAGGAAACCGGAGCCACGAATGGGCTCGGAATGTGGAAGCAGAAGCAGCCTTCCCGCTCGGCCGCCACGCCCGGGCTCCCATTGCATGCCCAGGGCAAGCGCAGATGGCCCTCGAGGGGACAGTTTGTGTTCACAGTGCAGCTTCTAGAGCAGAATGGCATGGATTCAAGTGCCAGCTCCGCTGGGTATTAGCTGAGGGGCCGTGGACATGTCACTCACCCTGTCTGAGCCTCAGTTTCCTCCTCTGTAAAGTGGGCTGCCGAGAGCGCTAAAGGAGAGAGCGTCTGTCAAGTGCCGAGCTCTTGCAGAGCCTCCTTGCCCGGCGCTGTTTATTGACCAGACGATGGTGGTTCTCCGGGGCTGGTGGGGACAGCGCCCTGGCCAGGGGGATCCCAGGCAGGCTGGGCACCAGGGTGTCCTTCCCCAGGGACACAGTCTAGGCAGCTGGGGGAGGGCAGCTTGTTCAGCGGCTGGATCCTGGCCTGTGTCCTTAAGTCACCAAGGGCAGCCTCGGGCTGGCTGGCAGGTGCCCAGAGCCTGAGGAGCCTCATTTGTGATGCAAATGGCTGGCAGAGGCTGCAGGGCGGCACACGTCCCGGCCAGGACCCCCTGGGAGCTTTTACTCTGAGCAGAGCCGGGGGGCGGGGGAGGAGGAGGAGAAGGGTGCCTCGACAGCCAGCTCCAGAGACCTTTCTGGGTGGGTTGAGGGGAGAAAGGACCCCAAAGCAGGGGTGACGTGTTCCTGGCCGCCAATAGGGAGGGCTGGGGCCCCTGGCACGAGTGGGAAAGCGTCAGCTGGCAGAGTGCTGGATCCTGCTGGAACCCGGAGGTCATCTCACCAGGCTCTCGCTCTGATCCCTCGGAAAGCAGGGCCACGTCACACCCGCCACCTCCTGACCCTGCCCCGCCGGGTCTCCAGCCCCTCCACCCACGCCTGCCAAGCTGCTGCCGCACAGACTTTCTCTCCCCGGCTCTTCCCATGGCCGTTCCCACTGCCTAGAACGCCGTTCCTGCCATCGGCGCCGGCCATGCTCCGGTCTCGGTGCACGGGGTTTACTTTGAGGCTACTGAAGCTTTAGCTCAGGTGCAAGGACTTGGCCCTAATTTTATGGGTTTAACTGTATCTTCTTTTTCTTAAAGATCGTGCCCCAAACTGTCTAAACCTTCGGGCCCTGCGAAATCTGGGTCTGCTCCCAGTGGCAGGAAAATGTCCCCTGACATCTTCCTCCGCAGCTGTCAAATAGCCGGATAGGTCACGTCCCCATTAGGTGATCCATTATTCAACATTTACTGAGCACCTATTATGTGTGGGGCACTTTTCTAGGTACTGGGGATGGAGCGGCAAGAGGGACAGACAGAATGCCTGCCACAGGGACTTGCACCCACGGGACCACAGGCAGTGGACGCACAAGCAGCGCTGGGAGCTGTGGGAAGAGCTATGGAGAAACGTAAAGCAGAAAAGATGAGGGGCTGCGATTCTGAATCCGGTGGGGGGCGAGGAGGCCTTCGGCGAGAAGGTGAGACCCGGAGGAGGCGAGAGGAGGGCTGCGGGTCACCTGGCTGCAGGGGAACAGGACCTGAGGCAGGAGCACACCTTGGAGGGCTCAGCACTTCGCGGCGGCATTTATCAGACTGAAATTAGATAATTATTCCAGCAATGACGTACATCTCCTATCTTCCCACTAGGACCTTGTATTTGGTGGGCGTGCAGTGGGGACACGGGGACAGAATGGATGAATGGATTTGCAGGGAGAGGCTGGGGCTGGCGAGGTCGTAACGGAGGCCCCCACCCGCAGCAGGACATGTGGTCAACCCCACCCCAGCCCACCCCGCAGGCTACTGTGTCATCAGTGCCAGGAGGCCTGGGGGTGGGGGGAGGGAGGGTGGCAACGTGGCCGTGAGGCGGGCGGAGTGCTGGTCAGTAGGAGGCCCAGGGGCGCGCTCCGGACTGCACATCGGGAAGGGGCTCCCTCCCTGCCTCCCCAGGGGCAGGGCCTCTGTGGGCACCTGCAGGGGAGACCTTGGCCCGGCGCCATGTCCGGGCAGGGCGGCAGGCTTGAGCAAGTGAGAGCAGAGCAGGAAGACCCACAGTCACCCCCAGGTGGGTTTGGGGCCTATGTCAGGCCCATTGGAGACCCCAGAAATAACAGCGAGACCATTTCAGGAGGCCAAGGTCCTGCTGGGTGGCTGAATTTGGGAAAAGATTCCAGAAAGCGTGGCCTGAGAGCCTGCACCCGCACCCCCTCCTGTCCCTGGTGGCAGTGGTGTGTGAGGACCAAGGGGAGGGTGCACACGGCAGGTGCTCGCTGCCGAGACAGGCAGGGGAGCCCGACGGCGCAGCAGACTGGAACTGATGCCGCCTCCATCCCAGGTGCCGGTGATGACGCACACCCCACCCATGCCGTGGAATCCCACGCAGCTGACACCAAGAAAGAGCAAGCTCCGCACGTGCGGAGGGGCGTGGTCACGACGTATTTAAGGGAAAAGGGACAGGCGTCTTGCAGGGTGAATGGCCTGTGCTTGGTTTGGGGGAGAATAAACACGCAGTTGTGCAAAATGCAGTGTGTCGGGGGAAGAGAGCTGAAAGGGGCCAGGCTGGGAGGGAGACTTCCCGCTACAATCCCTGCCACCTAGTCAACGCCCAGGTACAGAGAAGCTAAGTGTCTGTGTAAAAACGCCATCACTGTCAGCAGCAGGGGCTGCCAGCTGGAGCCTGGAGAGCCAGGGACGGGGTGCACAGGGAGTCCTGGGGCTCCCCCTGCAGTGGGGCCTCTCTGTCCTCCCCCTCTCTAAGCCCAGCAACGGCATCTCCACCAAGGAACATGATGCTGCCCCTCCTCCGGGCCAGGAAGGGCTCGGTGGACACAGCTTGCAGGGCCCCGGGTGCCAGGTGGAAACCTCAGGGAGGCGTCAAACACGATTCCGGAAGTGAGAGGAGAAGTGAGAGTGGAAGTCCTGCTGGCGATGTCGCTGGTGTCTGGCTCAACTACTGAGGATGCAGTGGCCGTGGTGGGGGAGGGGAGAAGGCAGCCAGGGAGGGCTCCGAGTCCAGGCACGAGCTCCCAGTGCCCAGAAAGTTGCTATTCCAAAGCCTCTGCCGGCATCCGTTTTGAAGGGGAGGGGGTTAAGAATTCATCCCCACCCAGGCCCCTGCCCACCTCGCAGCCTCAACATCCTCTCCCTCACCACAGTTCTGCCCTCCTGCACTGCAGTTCCCCAGCCCGGCCAAGCACGTCCAACCACAGGGCATTGGCACGTGCTGTCACCTCCTTGTATGACTGCTTCCCAGGGAGGCTTCCCTGGACCCACTTCTCACCTGGACCCTGCCGATTCCCTCCATCCTTGCACCTCACCCTCCTCCCACGCCTTCACCCTCCTCCCGATCTGTAACTCAGTAGTGAACGGTGTGCTTCCCTGAGGGCAGGAGCCACGTCCACCTTTCACTGCGGCACCTCTGGTGACGGGCACAGAGGAGAAGGTTGGGCACTATGTGTGGAAGGAACAAAATGGGAATCGTTGGGGCTCAATATGCTGTCACTTAGGGGGAAAATATTCAGCGGTTCTGAAGCTTGTCAAAGGAAGAGCCAGAGTCCAACACAGGGTGGGGAATTTAGAGAAAAAAAATTTTAAAACAAAGAGTCTCCTGAAAGGAGATTAAATTTGTTTTAGGGACCAATGCAGGGAGGCACATCTTCTTTCCTGTGGACTAACCCAGAGGGTGGGAGCCAGGGGCCACCCATTAAGCCTGGGCATGAAACCAACATAGGCTGAGAAATAGGAATATGAATCCTTATAACAATGTTTGAGCTGCTGGATCCAGCCATTCCTGAACCGCATGAGCTAATCAAGTTCAATCATTCTCCAGAAAGAAGGCAAATCAACCAAGATTCTTTCCATTGCAAATAACGGAAAGCCCAAGTCTAACTGCCGTGGTGGGCAGAATAACGCTGTTCTAGAGATTGTCCTAATCTCTAGAACTCATGAATGTGTTGTTACCTGACAAAAGGGGTTTTGCAAATGTAATTACGGTTATGGACCTTAAGATAGGGAGAGTATTCTGGACTATCCACGTGGGCTCAATCTAATCACGTACACCCATAGAAGCAGAGAATTTTCTCCAGCTGCAGGCAGAGAGGGGCAGGCAGGAAAAGGAAGTTGAAGAGATTCAAAGTGGTGGTGGGGGGACGATCTGCTGAGGCTGGAGGGGTCACAGGGAAGCCTGGGAAGGAGGGGGACACAGGCGGCTGTCGGGAGCTAAGACCAGCCTCAGCCGATAGCCAGCAAGGAGTGGGGACCTCAGTCCTACAACACGGAACTGAATGCAGCCAGCGCCTGGATGAGCCTGAATGTGGGCTCTTCCCCAGAGCCCCTGGTAAAGGACTCAGCCTTGCGAGACCCCAAGCTGAGGCCCCAGTTTGGTCATGCCATCCCTGGAGTTCGGACCTACAAAATCGTGACGTAACAGATGAGTACTGTCTTAAGCTACTAAATTGGTGATGGTTTGGTAACAGAAAGCCAGTACACTGGTTTAATGAAAGAAGAGAAGTGACTGGCTCTCTCCCTGCCCTGCCTTCAGGAATGGCTGGATCCAGCAACTTAAACATTTTCATTGGGGCTTGATTTCACGGTTTCCTCTACCCTGCTACCTCCTAAACTTGTTTCATAGTCAGGCTCCATGGGGTTGCCCTGGCAGCTTCAGGCTCTAGCCCCCCCACAGGTTAAAGTTCACAGAAAAGGGGCCCTGCTCCTCTCCCGGCCTCCCTAGCATAAGCCTCATTGTATCTCATTGGCTGTAACTGAGCCCTGTGCCCATTCCTGAACCCATCACCGAGGCCAGTGACATGCAATGCTCTTATTAGCCAGGTCTGAGTCAAATCCCCCAGCCCCACCCCGTGGGGCAGAGGTACATCTGGACCCACCCGAGCCCCAGGGACTGGGAGCAGGGCAAGGATGGCCCCCCAACCTGCACACATTACAGGGAGTTTGGCAAACGGCCCCACCAGCCACTTGCACAAAGGGGCTTGCGGGAGGTCCATTCTGGAAGAGATTTGCCTTGTTTTACTTACTGCAGGGTGGCCTGGGTGGAGGAGCACCCTCCAGCCCCCAGCCCCACAAGCGCCCCAGCAAATGACTCAGAACCTCCAGAAAACCCCCAGCCCGGGAGCCCTGGCCCTGGTCCCCCGCCCCCAGGCTGCTAAGCATCAGGGAAGCCTTCTGTTGCTCAGAGGCAGGCTTTATTGGGACACAGAGTAAATAAACTGGTATTTATACCACAGCCCCACAGGGGGGCCACTTGGTTCTGAGGCAAATATGGTCAAAACTGAATTCTGCAGCCCTCGGAGGAGAGCAAGGCTGTCCCAAGAGGAACCGGGAGGGGGGCCTAACCTCCCACCCTCCCCTGTCTTTGAACTCTCCCCAGGACTCCCGAGGGCAGGGACGGGGCGGGGGCTCTGGTCTACCATCCGCACAGCAGCCAGCAAGGCCTTTAAACACCCGAGGCAGTTCACATGCTCCTCTGCTCAAAACCCTCCAATGGCTTCTCCTTTTGTGCAGGAAATTAAACCCACACTTCCTCCCCCGACCGCAAGGCCCTGTGTGATCTGCCCCAACTTCCCCCTGACCTCTCCTACCACCCTCCCCTCCAGCCACAGTGGACACCTCTCTGTTTCTCCAATAAGCCAAGCAGGGCCTGCCCCTGGGCCTCTGCACCTGCCGTTCCCCCGGCTTCGTTCTCTCACCCGGCACATCACAGCCCCTACCTCACCTCCTTCCGGCTGTTGTTTTCGTCACTGCCCCAGCGAGGCCTTCCCTGAACACCCTCTGTAAATTAGAAACAGGCACCTCCTCCGCTCTCTGTCCCATCCACTCCCCTTTGCCTCCCTGCCCAGCTCTCGTCACCATCTGATGTACAATTCTGAGTTCCTTGTTCAGGAGAATAGTATGCTCCTTGAGGACAGGGACAGTGTCTGTTTTGTCCTGGCTGTATCCCCAGCCCCTAGAATGGCGTTGGCACATGGCACATGCTCAATAGACATCAGTTATGTTCCTTCCTAACAGTTTCCAAGATGGTGGCCCCTCTGCGGCACCTCTGGGTGACTCCTGGGCAGGCGTCCTGGGGCTGACGAGGCATCATTCACACTCCTCATGGTCAGTGGTTTAAAAAGGAGCCATTGCTGTACCCAATCCAGTCCCCTGCCTTTCATGCCCACTGTCCCCTGGGCCAGCTCTGGAGATGTGAGGTGACAGGGATGCCACCATCCCAAGAATAACTGTGCAAACCCTGTCTACAGGAAGTGGGCCCAAACCGCCTGTCCCTCTGAGATACCAGCCAAGGTGGGAAATTTTTCCAAAAATTTCTATCTGTTCACTGACTACATGCTGGGTCTGCACTGGGTGTTAGAGGTTCCCAGGGGAGCCCAGCACTCAGGGAGCAGAAGGTGGCAAAAGACCAGAGAGACAGGGTCAGCAGATCATGCTGGAAGCCCAGGAGTGGGAAGAATTAATTCTGAAAACAAAATTTGGGAACATTTTCTGGAAATGGTGCATTTCAGCCAGGTCCCCAAAGGTAGATTTTTAAGACATTGTATGACCTTTGTGTATTGTTTACTCAATCGAGAAGCTTTGTCCCCATGTGTCTCAACGTCATCTGTTTCATTATCTATTGCTACGTAACAAACTACTGCAGAGTTTAATGGCTTAAAACAACCACCATTGTATTATTGCTCATGATTCTGTGGGATGGCTGGGCTCAGCAGGGTGGTTCTTCTCCTCACATTGTTAGCAGTTGTCTGGGGGCTCAGCTGAGCTGAGGCATACAGAACAGTGCACTCCCAGGGCTGGTGCCTTGGCAGGGAGGGAGGGAAGGCTGGGTCCTTCTCTCATTCCAGGTAGGCTTGGGGCCTAGTTGCTCTCTGCATGGCCTCTCTGGGTGGGCTCTCTCCATAGGGCAGCCGGACTTCTTATAAGGTGATTTAGGGCTCAAAACAGGTAGAAGCAGAAGCTGCCAGGCCTTCTTAAGGGTCTGGCTGAGAACAGGCACACCGTTTCCACTGTGAACAGCAGTCACAGGCCAGCAAGTCTAGGAGAGGAGACCCAGACTTCTCCTTTCAATGGGTGGAGAATTTACAGCCATCTTTAGTCCAGCACGCCATGCTTCACATCTCGGCCTGAGGGCACCTCGTCAGGGAAGCCTTCCCTGGCCCTCCGGGTCCAGGAGAGGGCCCCTGCCACGGACACACGAGTTCCCTTCCTTCAGAGCATGTGTTCCTTGGTAAGGATTCAGCCACCAGTACGATTCTTGGCAGACCTCCCCTTGCACAACTCAGGGCCCCATTCACTCGGTCTTTCATGTGAATTTTGCCCCCAGAGCACCCCCCAGCCACTCAAATGCTGCCTCAGGGTTGTGCCCAGCTGTGGCCCCGGCTGTCACCATTGTCTGTCTCCCTGACCGGCCTGTGTGCTCCATGAGAGCAGAAACCCTGGCTACTGCCCATGGGGTCCCCAAGTCAGGGCCCACCTCCTCTTTCTCAGGTGTGTCACCCCTACTGTAGTATCACACAACTTGCACGAAGCTTTACAGTTTGTAAATCAACCTGTTATCTTACTGGACCCTCCCAGCAACCCTGTAGCAGGCAGAGCCAGTGTCTTCGACCCTCACTTTACAGATGTGCAACCCGAGGCTGAAAGAGGAAGCCTGTTGCCTCACAGGCTGGCGTCGAGGGGACTACGCAGGACCCTTCTGGCTACAAACAACAAAAATCCCAGCCAGAAGCGATGCGATGAGCCAAATGTATCATTTTCCTTGGTACAAAACAGGGTGGAGGTGGCAGTTCCAGGGCAGGTTGACTCCGGGGCTCGGAGACGTCATCACAGACCCAGACCCGCTGCTGTGCTCTGCCTTCTCCATGAGTCACCTCTGTCCTCCGGCTTGTCCCCTCATGGTCGTAAAGTGGCTGCTGTTGCTTCAGAGGCCATGGGCTGACCTGACAATGTCCAGGGGAGGAAGAGAGGCCTGCGTCCACTTTTCCCCAGTGGGGAGGCCTGTCGCAGAATTCCCCAGCAGCCTTTCTCCGCGTCTCAGCGGCCCATCACTGTCACATGTCCTCCCAGCCCCATCCCATGCGAGGGAAGGAAGTAACTGGCTTAGGCCACCCAGGCCTCCCCCAGCAGTCTGTGGAGGCGGCCCACCCCCTGGTTCCTGAGCAAAACTGGGGTTCTCTGGTGGGCAAGGAGGAGATGGAATGGTCGCAGGTGAGCATCCGCACCTGCGCAGTGGCTGGCCTCGAAGTCACAGACAGGCCACCGAGTCTGAGTCTGGTGGTCTCTACCTTCTAAGCCCCCTGCAAACGAGGGGATGGCAAAGAAGGTGATCAGAACTCCCCCCCAGCCAGCAGACCAGGTGCTAAACTGCCCCCAGAGCCTGGCTGAGTTTTGGGTTGAGTTTGGAGGCTCATCCTCACACGCAAACAGGTGGGAGCAGTGGTGAGCTGAGCCTACGGCGATAGCCCGGCACAAACCGGAAGGGGCGGCTCCTCCCGTTCACTCATGCTTTCCTGTATTCAGCAAACAGATACTAGGAGCCCTTTATGTGCAAAGCGCTGCGCTAGGTCCACACAGTTGGGAGCAAGACCCACCGGTCCTGCCCAAGACACTGTCCTCGCAGTCACACTGGCTTTGGTGTCCTCATCAGGAGAGGAGTAGTACCTCCAGCACCCTCCAGAGCACAAGTGGAGGAAGCACCTGCATCCCGCTTTGAGGGGCAGGCTGAAAGTTGCCAGCCTTTTGCCAGCATCAGGGCTGCCGAGCTATTGTCCTGGCCTGCCCTGTCCTGAGAAGTGCCCTCTCCTGCTCCCGGGCCCTTTATGTTGGGCAGGTCCCCATGCGTCCCCGACCCCCCAGTTCTGAGGATCTTGGGGACCCCCTAGACCAGCGTCAACCCAAGGAAGATCCCCTTGCTGGCTGGCTCCAACCCCAGCCAGACTTGGCAACCCATCCAAACCGCAGATGCATCTACAGTGGCCTTGAGAAGGGTCCATGTGGCCCCACCCCAGAGCAATCCCTGTTATCGGGGCTCCCAGCCTGGCTGCACCTCGAAACGTGGCTCCTGGAGCTGCTAAGAACCACCCTGCCTGGCCCCACCCGGGCCCGGTCTCTGGGGAGGGCCTGGCGTGGGTGTTGTTTTTAAGTGTTTCTTGATGATTCTCACGTGAAACCTGGCTTAAAAGCCACTGTGCTTAGTTTACTTTTTATATGTTTCCACCTGTCTGTTTTCCCTTGTTTTTCTCCTCAGTTTCTCCAGCAAATGGATTCTGCGGCTGCATGAAGAGTTCACCTTTGTCTTCCTTTTAGGGTTTCGATGGGTCAGTGTAAAAAACGCTTTTCGTTAATCCCCTGGTTAGAGAAGGGGTGGGGGCTCTAAAATCCTTCCCGCATAGAGCATGGGGCTGACTTTTAGGATAACTTAAACTTATTTAAAACAATAACACTAAACGTAAATCAAAGCAAAAAAATGAGATGCCGCTTCACACCATGAGGACGCCGTTGGGAGGAGAGAGAGCAGGGATGGAGTCGGGGGAGACGCCTTAGCCAGGAGGTCCCAGGAGGCATCTCCGAGGGCGACAGGTGAGCTGGGGTTAAAGGGCAACTAGGGGAGAGTGGCGTGGCGCTCTCTGTCTCTGACTCTCGGGATCAGAGAGGTGGCACGTCCAGTCCACCTGGCAGTGGACTCTGCAGCAAAGAACTGGGATCTTACTCCAGGGCAGCAGGGACACACAGAGGGCTTTTTTTTTTTTTTTTTTTTTTGGGCCAGGAAACGGCATGTTCTGAGTTCCATTTGCAAAGATGGAGTGGGGTCCCCCAGACAGGAGCCTGGAGGGCCACGACGGCAGCTGGACCCCCAGGCTCAGCCTGTGAGAGACTGGGGTCGTGGAGGTGAGCCGGTGGCCCTCCCGGGCAGTGTCTGGAGCATGTGCAAGCAAAGGTAACACCAAATGACCCAGCGCCAAACTTCGTGCTCCAGTTTCCTTTCTCAGCTGTGAGCGGCACAGAGCTACGGTGTTAAGAGAAGAGCGAAAGCCTCCTGTGGTCCTACTGTTGCTAACACCGGCTATTTCCTTCCGCCCCTATTCATACACATACATAAATTATTTTAATAAATTTCCTTTAAACAGGATTAGTTTTATAATTTAGACAAAAAAACATTTATTTTTAATTTCTCTAAACATGCCCCCATCCCTGGGGCAGAGAGGCCAGCAGGAGGCGCCCGGGAACCTTCTGAACTGTTTCCGATGTGCCCGGGGGCTGGGCTGGGGGGCTCGGCCCATCTCGGGGCTGTGAACACCCCGTGTGCGCACCGAGGCTCGGGCGGGGGCGGGGCAGGCAGGGCCGCGGGGCTGATAAGCAGAGACCGGCACTTATCAGCCACGCAGGAGGCCCAGGAGGTATCTGGAGGGCCAGGTGCCCGCCCCAGGCTGTGCCCCGTGAGACAACCTGCCTGGGGCACATTGGGCAGCTGCCCTGGTGTCCTCGCTGAGTCTGGATGGTCCCCAACCTATGACCTGGGTTGGTCCTGGTGTTTACGGTGTTTATGTGTGACTCAGCAACCAGGGCAGGGATGCAGGCAGGACATGCCCGACTGGTTGGGATGAGGGAGGTGGAGGACGGGGTGGTGGCCCAAGCCCAGTCCTCAGACAGAGGCTCCACATTTGGGGGGCTCAGTGCAGACCCTGGGTCTGCCATTCCCCAGCTCTCCGGCCGTGGGCGGGTGGCTTAATCTTCTCAGCCTTGGTTTTCCCATCTGTGAATTGGGCACGGTTAACCTCCCACAGGTTGCTGGGAGGGTTTAGGGAGATAATAGACTTACAGCCATGGTAAATGTCCAATGAACGTTAGTTGTCATGCATTCTGGGAGCCTGAGGACAACCTTAGCTTCAGAGGTGAGAGACTGAGCATCCTCCCCGGGCCTGTCCACCTGCCAGCTCCGGGAGTAACAGCTTGGAGTCACCTGGCCCTGAGCAAGCTGGTGGGCACCCTGGCCACGCTGCCCTGCCTCTCCGGGCCTCATCATCTCCTTGAAAGGGAAGAGGGCAGGAGCTGCCTCCAGGGCTCAGAGGACGCTGGAGTAGCAAGTGCCTGGCCCTCACTGCAGTTGTGACACTCATGGCTGTCTCAGCTGGGTGTGCAAACCCACAAGCAGCACTTTATTTTGGAGGTGGCCCCAGGAAGTGTGTCCCAGGATTGAGGACGTGAGATGAAGAGAAGGGTGTGCTATGGAGCCAGTCATCACTGTGGGGACTCGGGGTGCCAGTGCAGGACACGCCCGCAGACCGATCACACTGAGGGCCAGGGAGCCCGGGCGTTAGCTCCCCAGCTCCCTGCCAGGGGATTGGGCAAGCGGGCTCCCCCCCTCCGTGTGTGTTAATGGGGATACCCGTGGGTAACGGAGACCATCCGTGAAAAGCACTTGACCCGCAGTCAGCTGCCGCGGATGTGGGCAGCCACCGGCCTCGTCGCTCTGACTCCTGCTGCCATGACTCGTGGCCGTGGCCCGAGTCCCTGTGCCCTCAGCCCGGCCCTGCTCCCCACTCAGCTGTGGTGACTTGGAAATGCTCTCTCAACCCCGGGACCCAGAAAGATGTTTTCCAGGCCCTGCGGCCTTCCCTAAAGCCTGTCCCAGAGGCTGCCAGTGGCCGATAGCAACAGGAAACTCGCTGGCCACAAGTGGCCTTCCCGATAACCCTGGCAGCGCCCACACCCCCCACGCCTGGCCCCCAGGCCCTTATCGGTGGCAGCAAATGTCTCCTCCTTGGGGCACTCCCCTCCCTGACGCTCTCCAGTGTTTGCAAACTGACGCAGGGCCCTGGGAAGAAGAGCAAACTGGCGGAGTCTCGCCTGGGGCCCCAGCCTCCCTGACACTTCCTGGGCAGAGGCTATTTGCAAATCTCAAGTCAAATTAAATTGGAAACAGCCAAAGAAGATCCCTTGGGTATTCCCGGGACAGGGCAGGGAAGGTAGCCCCAGGTCCACCCCACCTCCCTCCCCCATCAGGGTGACCCCTCTTTCTTCAAAGTCAAGGGCTGACCATATGGAGTTGTCCCTGCACTCTGGGGTCAGACCCAGCTGCAGCAGAACTGGCCCCAGGCCTTCCTGGCTGTGTGGCCTTGGACAAGTTGCTTGACCTCTCTGCAGCTATTTCCTCTGTGGGATGGGGAGGCAACCCTTGGCCTTGGGAGGTGGTGGCAGGCTCTGCCTCACGACCCTCCTGCCCTTGCCCTGTGAGGCTGCTCTTCTCCCCACGTGTCCCTCTGCCTGTCCCATGTGGGCATGGCGGTGACTCTGGTCTCTGTCCCGAGCCCAGCCTCTGCTGGCTCAGATCTTCCCAGCACACTCCAACCTGCGTGGATGAGTCAGAAGCTGTGCTGGTGGGTCCTGGGGCTCGTCCTTTGCTGGAAATCTCTGATTGTCACTCACTGGTGGCTGGATCAAGTTCAGATTGCTTGCAGCGGGCCTCAGTTTCCCAGCTGTGCACCTGGCACAGCACCAGCAGGGGCTCAGCGGGAAACAAGGCAGACAGCTCCTGCCCTCTTGGAGTTGCTGTTCCAACGGGGGTGGGATGGGGAGAGATGAGGACAAAGATGAAGGGAAGTTGCACGAGGCGGTCAGCTAGAGGTTCCCGACAGTGGGAACAGCAAGTGCAAAGGCCCTGAGGTGGCTATGCCCAACGAACAGCGGTAGGCTGGGGTGGCTGGAGCCAAGTGGGTGAGGAGGCAGGTACAGGGCCCAAGGGCCCAGTGACAACTTTGGCTTTATCTTCGAGGACAATGGGGAGCCACGGAAGGCGCTGAGCTGGGGGAGGTGTGACCTCCCTGTGTGAACAGGGAGCCCTGGCTGCGCGTGGTCGTGGGCTACAGGAGGAAGTCGGCAGAAGCAGTGAGGCGGCCATGGCGAGGTCCAGGAGAGGGTGGGTGGTGCCTGGGCCACGGCTGGGGCAGAGGAGTGGGAACGGGGCGGATTCCAGACAGGCTTAGAACTCGGAATCTTCTGGACCCGCTGAGTCCAACGTGGGGTGAGGGAAGGAGCGGAGTTGAGGGCAGCTCCGAGTCCCTGGCGTGGCTGCTGTGTGGGTCGGTGCGGGCGCTGGGACTGACCACCTCTGTCTGTGGGCCAAGCTCTGCCCTGCGGGGTCAGGGGAGGACAGGCCTGGCACCTGCCTGGAGGGCAGGGAATGGAGCGGGCGTCCCCGTGAACTGCGGTCCCTCCGCAGACCACGCGCTCCACACTGTTGTCCCCAGGGCCCATCTCCCCAGCTCCAGCCCCGTCACCTCCCTGAGCTCGTCCCTTGCCACCTTCCCTCACTGCCCCTCCCCAGCCACACTGGCCTTCTCCTCCTGCGGACCCTTCCCTGCCCCCACGCCTGCCGCTGCCCTGCGCGCGCTCCCCACAGGGCTGACCTGTCATCGCCCCCGCTACATCATCGACCCTGAAGGGTGGGCTGTGTCTGTTCGTGACCAGTTCAGGGCTTTGCACGGGACCCGGCCCACCCTCCTTGGAATGAACGAGCTCGCGAGCAGCGAAGGCAGGAGAGGCGCATCCGCTCGGCATCACCGCCTCCCGCAGTCCCGTGACTTCCCCAGCTCCGGGTTCTGGGGGATGCTGGGACGGTCTCTGTATGGGGGGCCCATGTAACCCCAGGCCAAGGACCCCTTTTTGACTTCACTTCTGCCCACCTGACCTGGCTGCCAGCACCCTGGGGCAGCTGTCCTGGATGCCTGCCGGCGCACCTGCTCAGCAGCCCCTACTCGGGGTTCTGGGGCACCCCTTTCTCTTGGGGAACTGCCCCCTACTCCACTATGAGTCCTGGTGGAGCCTCCAATCACTATCGCCTGCCGGCCCCAGCCCCCAGCCAAGGCTGCAAGGGCCCTGCTGAGCATGCCCCTAAGGGCAGCAGGCGGCTGCCTGCGGACGTACGCGGTGGGGACGCCAGTCCTCCCCGTCGGTGGGTGGTAACAGGGCTGCGCAGCCGCCACCGCGGTGCTCCGTGGCCAGCCGAGGCCGGCACAGGGTGGGTACTCGATGACTGTCTGTGAAACCAGGCTCCCCAGCCAGGGGGCCCACGGGGGGAGGCCCAAGGCTCCCACTCGAGAGAAAACTATAGACCATCTATTTCTTTAAAGAAAACAAGTTTTATTTTTATAATCAGAACAATTCTAATAAAAATATTATAATATTAGCTACCTTTACTTTCTGGGCCTCGACTCTACCAGGCGTGCCAAGGAGCGCCTGCACGCTCAGCTCCCCGAGCCTCGCTCCCTGAGGTAGGTCTGAAGGAACCCCCAGCCGCCCCCGCCTCCCCGCCCTGCTCCACGGCCCCCAACAAGAGCCACCGCGGCTGTCAGAACCCCAACTCCCACGCTGTCAGGAGCACGTCTCGGGCCAGTATTCAGCAGGTGGCGACAGGAGGAAGAGGGTGGGGGTGGCCGACCCTGTGCCCTGAAGCCCCCTGCGGGCAGGGCTGAGGGTCCCCCACCCGCAGGCCAGGAGCCCTCGTGGTCTAGACCCTGAGCAGCCTGAAAGCCCGGAGCGCGCTCCCTCCCGACCCCTGAGACAACCTGCTGTGCCAGCCCTGGCAGGTGGTGAGACCAGCAGCGCCGACCCCGCCAAGGGCCCCCGGCCCGCCAGCCAGCACACACTTCGGTACAGAGACACAGTCGTCGTCTCCATGGGTGGAACCCACAACAGCAAATTGCTCAAAGTCAAAAACAGGTTTTGGATTCTTGGTGGTGGCAGTCTCCACTGAAAAAATAGACTGAAATTCTGAAATCATCTTAGTAGCAAAACAATTAGAATAAGAAAAAAGTCGCAGTGCTTCGACTGAGAGACATCTCTGGCCAGAGCCTGGCGCTCCTGCACCTGGCGCTCCGGCAGGCCTCGAGGAAGCCGCCACGTGCAACAAGGTAGAAAATGAGAATTCAACGAGGAGGTGTTTGCCCCACACACCCGACTGGCTCACAGCTTGTGCGGATCGAGTGACAATAAATAATCGATCAGCTTCTCTCCCAGGTTTCCCTGGAGTAAGGCATCTCCGCGCAGGAAAAAATTTCTGCACAGTCCAAAGCGCAGCTGGGGTCTGCGGAGGGTCCGGGACGGGCCCACCTAGACTCTGCTGTGAGGACGAGCCTGAGGACACCCGGAGTGTGACAAGGGGCAGGAAAAGGTGTGAGAAGAAGGCTGCCGCCGTGTGCGAGGAGGAATTTCTTCTTAAGGTCCTATCTGGCGACATGACAGGACCTAGATTTGAAGAGAAGCCATCTCCCCAGGGCACAGGCGCAGGTCGCACCCAAAGCTCAGCCGGGCTGGCCACGGGCCCGTCGTGGCCTGGTGGGTCTGCCTGTTGTGGGTGATGCTGCCACGGTCCCCGGGACAGGAATGCCCTCACTGCATCCTGTCAGGCTGCAGCTGTGGTGCCTGGTACTGCACGAAGGCGGTGCCCGCGGGGGCTGCGGCCGAGAGGGCCTGGGGCACGGCGGTGGGGTAGCTGTAGCCCACGAAGCTGGCGGTTGTGGCGGGTGAGGCGGCATACGGGTACTGGTCGTAGGTGGCCGGCGGGTACTGGGCGTAGGCCGGGCTGGCTGGCGTGTACTCAATGTAGGGCGAGGACAGCGACGGGACGGGGGCAGCCGGGATCACCACGCTGGGCTGGACGATGGCTTGCGGGTAGATGTAGTGCGGAGTCAACCTGTGGGGCCAGGCAGAGTCGTCAGGGGCGGCAGACAGAGTGGGGGACGCACAGCTGGGACCCACCTTGGAACGGGAGCTGCAGCGCTGCGCAGCAGACACGCCCCAGCCCGGGGCGTCTGCACAGGCTGCTCTTGCTGCCAGGCCTCCCCACGCCACATCACCTGCTCAGCGAGGCCTCCCACTCCACCCCCTCCCAGCCCTACACCCCGCCCACCTGCCCCCACAGGACAGCACCGTGATCCGGGGACCCAGCGGAAAAATAAAAGAGACCTTCGTTTAAAAATGATTAAAAATTTCGAGACAGTGACAGCAGAGCATGAAACCAGGCCCTGAGCAAGTGCCCAGGTCGCTCGTCTGTGAAGCCGCCCCCGTTCCCCACCCGGCTCACCTCCCCAACGCCTGCACCCACTAAGTGACACCAAGTGACAGCTGCACAATTTACTCATTTGCCACAGCCATCTCGTTAACTCCCATGCCGCTTCTCAGGGGACGTTCACCTTTCACTGCCGGCGGACTCCGGCCTGCAGTCAGAGCCGTCTTTGCCGAGCGAACGCATGCATGTTGCCAGCGCGTGCCCCCAAACGAAAGGCGCCTCTCGCAGGGTAGCTGATCTGGTCCACCCCACCGGTGGGTCCTTCCATCATTATGCTCATTTTACACACAGGTCTGGTGACTCACCCAGGGTCCCACAGCACATGGGGTAGACCTGTGCTCTCAGCCCCCACCCACAGGCGGCCATGGAACGCGTCAGAGGCACTGCTTACTGCAGGCCTGCTGCGGGCTGGCCACCGTGCACGCAGCACACCCAACGCAGGGAACAACTTGTCCATGCCTCAGAAGGGGAAACCGAGGCTCAGGAAGGCAGCTGCCCTGCTGTGTGCCTGCTCTGCCAACCAGCTGCTGGGCAGCCCTGGGCAAGTAGCTGAGCCTCTCTGGGCCTCACAGCAGGTCTGCAACAGGACCGCCCACCTGGCGGCATCAGAAGATGCTGTGGAACGTCAGGCAAAGTGACCGTGTCCGGACAAGACACTGCTCCCTGGGCATCAGGCCTGCGTGGGTTACACAGGCCAGGGCCGCCTATGGGGCAACTTGGGACCTCAGCTTCCTTCCACATCTGTAAGACGGCCAGGATCCCCGCCCTGCCCCTAGTCACGGGAAGCTGCCCCAAAAGGAAAGGTACAACATCCCTCCCTGGCTCTCCACTTGGAGCAGGGACAGAAACAGGGCAGCCTTTTGTAGAGCATTTTGGTAACACAAGGGCCACTGAAGACACGTGTACCCTCCCTGCAGCTGGCCCCACTCAGGACTGAAGAGGATCCCTCGCTCCCAAGCTGCACCCACAGGATCCAACACCCCTTCAGGAAGGGAGGAGGCCCCTGCTCAGCGCCCGCCGCCCCCACCACGCTATTGGCAGGGACGGCATGCAGCAGACTGCGAGGCTGTGTGTGCAAAACTGTGATATGGCTGCTAACGATGATACTGTTTGCATGTGATGTTGTTGATGCTAAAAAAAAAAAAAAAAAAAAAGTCCTTTTATAACCCAGGCCAAGGACACGCGGAGCTGAACAGTATGAAACTGCCGTTTTCATTGGTCCAAGAGATGCCGCAGTTTCTATGGTGCCATGGCACAAATGCCCGGGAAAGGGCTGGAGGGAGCAGCACATGCAGGTCTGAACACCTGCACGAGAACGGTTCACACGCGTCGTTGAAAATACGGAACATTATTGGCCCTTGACTCCGCCACAGAGACCCAGGGATCCAGGGGCAAGAATCCGAGCCCAGGTCCTGGCTGTGCCTGCCACAGGGACAACCACCTGGCCTCTCTGGCCTCAGCTTCCCCATATGTGAACTAAGGATGTCCCAGGGCCTGCCAGGCTGCCCTGAGAAGACAGGGAGCTCGGGACGCTGGAACTGCCCAGTGCTCAGGAGTCAAATGACCATTGACTGATAGACGGATAAACAAAATGTGGTGTATCCATAAACAGAGTATTATTCAGCCATGAAAAGGAACGAGGCACCCACACGTGCTACGTGGATGAACCCTGAAAACATCACACTAAGTGAAGGAAGCCACTCGCAAGGCTACATATTGTTTTGAGTCTGCTTAAACGAACTGTCCACAAGGGGCACATGCATTAGAGGCTGCCAGGGGCTGGAGAAAGGGGAGTAACTGCCAACAGGTTTCCTTCTAGGGCAATGAAAAAGTTTTGAAATTAGGTAACGGTGATGGTTGCATAACTTTGAGAAGATACTTAATGTCACCAAATTGTGCACATTAAAACAGTGGATTTTATGTTATGTGTATTTCACCACTAGAAAAAATATGTGCAATGAATAAATCCTGACCCATTAGGATGACAGTTCATTGGTGACCCACCGTGGTGAGGGTACAGTGCACAGCAGATAGGTATGGGCAGAGCTGGGCAGTGACAGAGGCGCAGGGGCTCGCTCTGCTGTCGCCATGGGTCTGGCCGCAAGCACCCAAGGAGCCCAGCTGGGCTGTGCTGCTGGGAAGTTTCTGCACCCTACTCCACTGCCGCACCCTTCCCAGGCGGCGGCCACCCCAGCGCAGCGCCCTGCACTCCGCAGGGCCCAGAGACCCAGGTGGTGCTCCCATCAGGACCCTTCCTGCCCAGCCCCGCCTCTGCCATGGGAACAAGACCTGGAACAGAGCCAGGCCCGGGTTCGAGTCCTGCCTCTCAAGCCGTGTAACACCCTTCTCACACGCCCGCTGGGATGCAGCAGGGAGCAGACCACACGGCCCCTGCCCGAATGCGAAGCCCAGGCAGAGGGAGAGCAGAAACCATGGGGGGAGCGGGGGCAGAGCACCCCGCCCCCGCCACGGGGTCCAGGGCTCAGCACAGCCAAGGGGACAGGACGGGGGGCCCGGAAGCCTGGTCCAGAATGGACACCCAAAAGGCACCCACCTCCCCTGCTGTGCACATGTGGCCCTGGCAGCGTCTGCACCCTCCACTGCACCCCGACACACCCAGGGCCCCCCCAGTTGACTCTGCCACAGAGACCCAGGGATCCAGGGCCAAGAACCTGAGTCCAGGTCCTGGCCGTGCCTGTCACAGGGACAATTGCCTGGCCTCTCTGGCCTCAGTTTCCCCATATGTGAACTAAGGATGTTCACGGCCTGCCAGGCTGCCCTGAGAAGACGGGGAGCTCTGGTTGCTGAGAACCACCCAGTGCTCAGCGAGCTGCCGGCGAGAGTCAGACAGACGGCGCCCGGGAAACAAACACGCTGCCCCACACTCAAAGCAAAACTCTCGGTGAGAAATGACTGGCCACAGCCCAGGAGGACTCATTTTCTGAACACAAAGGCACTTCTGAGAATAATAATGAAAAAGGCAAATGAGCCCATTTCACTTTTTCTGCTCTCCAGGGGCCTTGCCCACCGTGCCGGAGACAGATGCACAGCTGCCGGCAGCCGGGCTGGGCGTGGGGGCCTCAGGCGCGGGGGCCAGGCCCCGTGCAGGGAGGGCCGGGCCCTGGGGGGACATTCGGGTTTTCTAGGGCCCTGCAGACAAGCCGGGCAAGACTGGGGGCAGGCGGCCACAGGAAGCAGGTGGGGGCTCTGACTGCGGATGCCGCCCGGCCCCGGGACAGCATCTCCACCTGAACTTGTCCCAACCCCAACTCCTGCCCTTCTCCCCGGAACCGCACTCCACAACAGTCACGGCCGATCCCACCCTCCATGTTCTCAGTCCCAAAGCTCTGGAATCTTCCTGAACTCTTTTCTTCACAAATACTTTAAAATATGTATCCAGAATCGCATGTCTCCCAGGGCTGCTGCGCCTGGATTACCGGGCAGCCCCTAAGGCCTCCACCCTCCAGGCCAGCCTCGGCAGGCCAGGTCACCCCGCGGCCGGAAACAGAAATGCTCTGAAAACAGAGAAGCAAGTCGACCCGTTCCTCCTCCACTCGGAGCCTGCCACGGCCCATCGCCCAGAACAAGGCCCCAGCGCTCCCCTGGAGCACCAGGGTCCCTCCCAAGGCCACCCTGCTGGGCCCAACCCCGCCCTACCTCCCCGCTCCACAGCTCTCCTGGTCACCTGAGGCACAACTGTTGCCTTTCTGGTCTGTCCCCGTCGTCACCACCTCGCTGTAGGAGGTGCTGGGATTACGAGGTGGGACGGGGTCTCCTCTCACCCCCATGGCACCCCTAGCCTGACACGAAGCGAGTATCTGTCGGGTGAAGTGCCACCTCCCTCCTTCCACCCACACGGGAGGGGCTGGGAGAAAGGCCCGGATGCCGCAGCCCCCTGCAGAGCACCCACCCCGTCCACAGGGCAGGCGGGGAGACTGAAGCTGGATGAGGAAAGGTCAGACCTGTGCCTTGGCCTCTGTCTGTGGTCAGGCCCTGGCCTCCTAGCCTGAGGCTTCCAGAAGAGGCTGCCCAGGCCCAGCAGAAGGGGATCCTGCCAGGGCGAGCGGGGCCTGGGCGAGGGACTCGTCCTCGGAGAGGAACCCAACAACCGCCCAAGGCTGGTTTCTGTTACAGCGCCACGGACAAACAACAGGTGCAGCACGGCTGCCCGCCCAACAGGAGGGCCACGGCGCCAGCCCACGCCCCGCTCCAGACAAGCTGCCAAACAGGAAGCCACGGTGGGGGGCGGGCAGGGCCACCGCAAGACACCCCAAGGACGAAAACGCAACGCCGCCGTGGGGGACCTCCAGCCTTCCCCGGCCCCCATGGCCTCTGACCTCACGCTGTGCGCGCCATCACCTGCTGTTCTCGGGCCCAGATCACGCCTCCCAGGTGCCCACAGGACCAACTTCCTCACTCCTCAGAGGAGCCTTCCCCCAACACACATGCACACGAGCGCACACACATGCATACACACACATGTATGCACACCACCACCTCCTGCAAGCCCCTTCCCTGGCTTTACTTTCCCACTTTGAATTATAAAATAATAATAGACTCCCAAGAAGTTGCAAAAACATCACAGGGAGGTCCCCTGTACCCTTCCCCCACTGTCCCCCAAGGGCGACATCTCCTGTGACCAAGCACATTATCAAAACCAGGAAACACACGTGGCCACAGTGCTATGAATGATGTCCAGGCCTCCATCGGGTCCCATTTTCTGCATGCACTTTGTCGCACGCACAGACACATCCACCCACCGCCACACTTGAGACACAGGACTGTTCGGTCTCCACAAAGGCAGCCCCTCGGCCAGCTTCCTGTTCAACTGTACTCGTCACAGCCCGGGCCCACGGTGCACAGACGGAACGTGAGCATCCTGAGGGCTGTGTCTTATGCAAAGTATCCCAGGCACAGGGCTAGGCATATGGCAGGCGCTCAGTAGACACTTGAGGAAGGAATGTTTCTGGGGGCAGCTCTGTACATCTCCCAGCTTGGTGTGTTCCACACTCCCAGGGAGACATACGTCTCCCAACATCTCCTTCCTTGGACCCTCCTCTCGCCCCGGGGACCGGGGCACCCTGCTCAGGCCCCTGGACAACACAAATACCCATGGCCTGGTGGTGTCAAGGGCAGTGTGTCTCAGCGTGGGCACAGGGGCCTTCACATGGAGGATGCAGGCGTCCCTGGAACTACATACTGAGCTGCCCGTGCACATGCCTGGGAGGGTCCTGCCACTGTCAATCTCTGGGGCTCTCCTGCCCTGATTCATCCAAGAGCTGCCACGTGGCCAGAGGGAGGCACTGGATCCTCATGGAAGGGACAAGGGCCTCGGAGCCCCCAACTCAGGCCCCTGCCCCCGGATGTGCGAGCTCAGGCCGAGCCTCTCCATTGCTCTGGCCTTGGTTTTGCAGGTGGACAGTCACCAGCCCTGCAGTGGGAGATGCCTCACTGACTTCCAGGCCCGTGGGCTCCGCACCTCGGAGCTCCCGCAGTCCTCAGGTTGGGCCTGTCGGGGAGGCGCTGTCAGCGCCCCCATGACACAGATGGGCATGAGCCCTTGCTCCAGCACACAGCATGCCTGACATGCAGCCCCGAGACCCTGTCTTGTTGTCTCGGACCCCAGGGCCTGATCCCATCGGCCCACAGCAGGCATCTTAAGAACAAGGAGAGGGACCTGCACACACAGCAACAGCTGACCCAAGGACAGGCCAAGGGCAGCCAGGCCCAGGGTGGACAGACACCCGAACACTAGGAGGCCCTTCCAGGCCAGACCAACACTCTGCCTGAACCCGAACCCTCTCCAAAACCCTGCGCCCTCCCTCCCGCATGCTCCACTCGCTGGCAGTCCATGGCCACAAGGGTCTGCTTCCACGATTATCTCGTACTCTCCACGCGGAGAGGAAGGCTTCCCCAAACCCTGGGCCCCGCCCCTCCCCACAGATACAGTTAGGTGACAGAAATGCCAGGCTGAGTTAGGTCCTGAAAGATCCCGTTCAACTTAAGAAAAACAAAAAAACACAGGCAGGGAAATCCAAGCAGATGTCAAAGCGTAGCAGCTCCTTGGTGAATCTTTCTAAGCTGACGTTCACGACCCAGACAGGCAAAGCTTTCGTCGTGGTCTTGCCTGAAAGCTGTGGAATCTTTAGAACTGCCCAAGGCCTGTGGCCGGGGCCAGAGAGTCTGGAAGAGTTCAGCCAGGCAGGAGAGGGGTTAATGGGTGGACAGCCCTCAGCTGCCCGGCTCCCACCACGCCCTCCGCCAACGGCGGCCTGGCCTCGCTGCCAGCCCGCGGCTGACAAAACTGACCGCTGAGTCAGGCCCGGCTGCGCTCCTGGGGCCTGATTGTTTGCAAAGACAAAAGGGACGCTGACGGCCCAACTCTGCAGCCTGGCCAGGCGGGAGCTGGGGTCAGACAGCTGACCCAGGCAGCCGGGCCCCGGTCGCCTCTCCAGGGCTACACCCAGGGGCCCTCCTGCCACCCCGGACCTCAGTAAGGCCCGGGCAGGGGTGGGAGGTGGCACAATTCTCAGAGGCTTTAGTTCGACACTCACAGGAGATGAAGAATGGACTGTCCCTCTGACCCCCTGCCCCTGTTTGGGTCTCCACCCCTTGGCAACCAACAAATAGAGTTTGTGGCCTCTTCCTCGTCACAGATATTAAATGGCCAGCCAGTGGATTTAGTTACGAAACACCGTCGCCTCAAGTCGGGCACAAACAGCAGCGGTATCTGTGACTGGCCCCTGACTCCTCTCGGCCAGGCAGCTCCTGGGACTCCAGGATGACCAGGGAAAAGGTCGGGCCCTTCCTATCCTCCTCGCCAAGGGCCCAGCGGCTGAGAGCAGGGTGCAAATCTCCTCCTGGATGCTTCCTGCCTCGCTCCCCTGGACAGGCTGTTCACCTTTCTTTGCCCTCAGTTTCCCCACCTATAAAGCGAGAGTATCAGTCCCAACCTCAGAGGCCTGTCGCGAGGCCAGGAGGCAGCGCATGGGGAGCACAGAGCACCCAGCCCACGTGCTGTTTCAAGCAGTTATTCCCATTCTCAGGGAAACTACGGAGAATGCCACTTGCCAGGACGGACGGTGCTGGTAAGTGGCAAAGTCCAGATTTGAACCCAGGCCTGCAGGCTCCGAAGGCCAAGCACTGGCAGTTGCTAGAGTGCCACAGGCAGCTGGAACGGATCAGAGCAAGCCCAGACCCTGACGGGGACGGTGGGGACAGCCTTGTCACACTGTAGGAGGGAGACAGCTACACGCACTTGAAGGTCTCCCCTCATCTCTAGGCAAAGGCCGGACCCCAGCCCTTGCCCCTGGGTACCTGGCATGCACCTGGGGGACAGAGCCAGGACAATGAAACATGAGTAACATTCTCCTCATGCGGCCTGAACCCCAGAGGAAGAACCTGTGATGAAGGCACGAAGGCTGGGGTGTCCCCAAACACCTTCTGACACATTTATGAAACAGACCCCAGGCTGAGAAGGATGCTCAGAGCCATCAGCCCCCAAAGCCCTCCACGGTCCCTCCCAGGACAGAGATGCCCAGACGAGAGCTGAGCTGCCTGGCCACCCACACAGGCCAGGAGGGCCCAGGCCACGTCCTGACCCCACGGCCAGCGGCTCCTGCTGCTGCTGAGCACACGCACGTCCACCAAACCTCACGGGAGCCATTGTGCAACCCTGAGCTAGCCCTCAGGGCAAGTGCGCCCAAAGAGTGGCCGTGCCAGCTCCTCCCAGGGGACCTAACTGATCTGCTCATCAGCCCATGAGCCAGGTCCCAACCCTGTTCCACAGGAACCTCTGTCCACACTGCCCCAGGGGGGCAGGTCACTCCTCAAGTTGTGTAGCCCTCCAGAGTTAACATGTGCATGTGCACACATGCGCACACACTCAACTGGTGGCGCACAATCTGGAGGCCGGGATTTGGACTCCGAGAGCTCAAGAGGTGATAACGTTCTGAAAGGGGTGGCCTGTCTTAGACCTGCCCTCCCCACCCACTCTGATCCCACCAACTCACTCCGCGCACTGGGGCAAACAACCCACATTGCTAGGAAACCAGACTGTGCGGCAGGATCCCTTGTGTTCCTGAAGTATGTGTGTCCTCTCAGCAGCTGCCAGGCCTTAGATGTTTAAAAACACAGACAGGGAGGTGGGAGGTTTTTAGGACAGAGAATGATGGGACATACTGCTCCACGGTGAGTCAGATAAAAGCCCACAGGCTGGGCCACTCAGACCCATGACATCTGGCCCTGATCACACCTTACCTGCAACAGTTCACAAACATCGGACCCTGCTTGGCAGTGACCTACTGCCACTGTCTGCCTGGCAATGGAGAGGGTCAGGGGTGCCCAGGAAAGAGCCTAGCCCACCAGTCCTAAGAGCATCGGCACGTGCTTCCAGAGCGCCTACCTGCTCCAGGCCCATCCTGAGCCCCTCACTCATGGAACTCAGATGTGCTGCTACCACCCCCATCTCAGAAGTGAAAAAACTGAGGCACAGATGGCTGTGTCAGCTGCCCAAGGCCACACATCTCGTAAGGGGGCCAGGGTCTGCACTCGGGCAGGCAGGCCCAAGGCTTGGCTCCCCCCTCTGTGGTGTGGTCTCTGTGAGGGATGAGAAATGCATGCTGCCTTCTCGTTCCCCCACGGTAAACGCAATCCTGTTTCTGAAAACTGTCCTCCTGGGCCGCTGAGACCCAGCAGCCCAAGGACCGCCCACCCCAAGCCAGCTATGGCCACTCACCCATAAGTCCGCTGGATCAAGGTGGGGTGTAGCTGCTGCACACCGAGGGCAAAGCCTAAAATGAGAGAATGGTCAGGGACCTGGCCTCGCTGCAGAGACAATGTCCCCAGGAGCCCAAACTTGGGGAAGCAGGACTCCAAAGGCCATACATCTTCGGTCACAAGGGATAATCGGCTTCCTCTCCCCTCCTAGGCCAGCCCCCTGGTGAACCCCAAAGCACCCAGCCAAAGTGGGCCAAGGGACCCAGATGGCAGCAGCCTCCTGGTATCAATGCTCCCAACCTCCAGACCTGAGGTGATCCTCCCTCCCTTCCTCCAAGACAGCTGACATACCCTCCCCACCCTGTGCCACGGGCCACACGCTGCTAGGAAGAGGTCTAGCACCCACTCTGGCGGACAACTGCCCTGTGACGGCTCTGCAGGCCCATGATAGCTGACTGCCACTCCTGGGGGTGGCGGGGCCTTTTTCCCCCCAACAGATACTAAGGCCGAATATAGAAACTGAAAAGAGCCAGGAAGGAAAGCACAAGCTCTCACCTGTCTGGAGGCTCCGAGGCTTGGCGCCCAGATATGCTAGGTTCACATTGGCCTTGCGGCCGTCAATGATGGGGTTGGGGTCCTTGCACGCCCTCTCAGCCGCTGCCCGGTCGGCCATGGTCACCTGCAGGAACACAGACACTTGAGGAGCTTCCCTAGTGGGACCAGGAGAGAGAGAGAGAGAAGCAGAGAACTCTGCCCTGGTACTGGACCCTCCTTTCCCCCTCTCCTCCAAGGGTGCCTGTCACCCACGGTCCTTGGGCGGAGGCCCCTCTGACCCCAGCCCGGGGACCTCCCACAAAGATATCCCCTGGATTCCAGCTCCTACCCTCAAAGTTCAAGTGCCGAGAAACGCTGCCTTCAAAAAACCAAAACAATCCCCTGGGAAGATGGGAAAAAAAAAACAAAAAACAAACCCCAAACAACGGTGGGGGCCCAGCCTGGCCTGCCCACCAGGGAGGGCCCAGAATTTCCCTCCAGACGAGTGTGGCACACTGTTCTTGAAAGCGAAGTAGGAAATGTGTGTTCAAGCGGTTTTTACATAAGTTGATATTTATTCGCGGTGACTGAGGGGATTGTTGAAAACATGGGGGAAGGGCCAACGGGCGCCAAAGCACCCCTGGGTGGAGCCTTTGCCCCTCGCCCGCCCGCTTGCTGCTCCCGGAAATCCCAAGCGTGGCCATCTGGCCCCAAAACCTCCCCACAAACTTAGGAGTCCTCGCTGAGCACAGCGGGTCTCCCTCCTACCCCGCGGGGGGCGGGGAGCGGCGGAGGCCGGACGGCCCTCGCGGCCCGAAGACGCGGCAGGTGCGCGCGCCCGGCGGGAGGCGTCGGCGGGGGGCGGCTGCGGGCCGGCGGGGCGGGTGCCCGAGTTGACTCGGCGCTCCGGGCCGCGATAAGGCGGGGACGGGGTGCGGGCCAGGGCGCGGGGCCACTTACGAAGCCGTAGCCGCGGGACTTGCCCGTCTGGCGGTCGGTGATGACCACGGCCTCCTCGATGTCCCCGAAGCCCTCGAAGTACTTCCTGAGCGACGCGTCGGTGGTATGGTAGGGCAGGCCGCCCACGAAGATCTTGGTGAACGTGGTGTCCTTCTGCGAGCCGTGCATGGCGCCGCCGGGGGCAGCCGGGGGCCGCGGGAAGCCCGCGCTGGGGGCGCAGGGCGCGGGCTGCAGCAGCATGGGGGGCGCCCCGCCGCCTGCGAACCCGGGCCGCGCAGGGCTGCGCGCGCGGGGGGCGGCGGGGAGCGCGCGGCGCGGCGAGGGGCGCCCGTCCAGCCACCAGGCCCGTCCGCTAGCACGCCGCTCCCGCCGTGCGCCGAGCTGCGCTGCGTCGCGTTGCGCTCCCGACCGGCGCCGCGGGGACTCTGCGCCCGGGCGCCGCCCACGGGCTTTGTAGCCGGCCCCGCCCCCGCCCCCATCCGGCCCCGCCCCGGCCCGGGCGCGCGGGGGCCGCCGGGAAGCGTAGTCCGGGCCCCGCCCAGCCGCGCGCTGCCCCGGGCGCACGGTCCCAGGCTGGGGTCGGGCCGGGCGAGCGTTTCCCGCCCTGGGCAGCCACCGCGTGCGCCCGGCCCCAGGCACGGGCACGGCCTGAACCGGACAGGCCAGCCTTGCCCTCTGGGGCGCCGTCTGCTGAACAGAGGAAACGGTTGAGTCAGTATTTAACCCAGGGCTTCTTGGGGAGCAGCGACGGGCCCTGTTAGAAAGGCGAAGCGATTGCTGTGTACCAGTGTGTAAATATAATTAATCCGAGAGCTGTACATCAGGGCCCCCACGCGCGGGACGCGAGGCACGAGGGCTGCGGCGGACACCGACCACGCTCCTTGCCCACGAGGCGCCTATGCATAAGACCAATAATCCGTCAAGTGAACGTACAACGCGGGCTCCGGAAGGAACTAAGTCAGGGTGCTGCCATGGGGGGGGTTCCCTCGGGGTGGGGGGGTGTTGCGCTAGGCTGGTGCCGGGGGTGCCTGTCCAAGAATTGCCGGGCTAGTGCGGAGTGCACACGCGGGGCCCTTGTTCAAGCGTTGGTTTTCAAATTGGCAACAGTTGAGCGTAAAACCAAACCAATCACCGGGCCTTTCTGAGCTTCCCGCCCTGGGAGCCGACA
>RJWJ010017728.1:0-32550 GCA_004363605.1 Indri indri | reverse complement strand
GGGAACTATTTGCTCCACCGCACCCTGGAGCCAGAGCATAGACGAAAAACCGATTACAATTTTAAGCAAGCGAATTCACAGAAGCAGAAGGCAATTATTAATCAGGCAAATTAATTAAGCAATCCTTTTATCTGGCTATATAACTATGATTTAAACTTTATTTATTAAGAATAAACCATCATTTGTAAACCACCACACATTTTCATTACCTATTAAGCCAAAATCTGATGGAGTACACAAAACAGCCACCATAACATGAATGAGAAGAAAACACACAAGATGTTATTTAGAAATATTTGGAACCAATAAATTGAAATTATGTAAGTATTGATATGTATGAAGAATTTTATTAGCTCTTCTTAATATGAATTTATTTCTTGAACATTTTAATTTATAGAAATTCTGATGCCATTCATAATATGAATATTACTAAGTAAAAAATTTAATGAATGTGATTTTAGACATTGAAATTTATATAAGCCTTTTTATAGACATATGTATACACCACACAAGCATTGAGTTTACTTTACAATGAGGCATTCTTGTTAACATTTAAAATAGGCACACAGTTCTTGCAAGCATAAAACTGGTTTCACAATTGTTTCTGGAAATTCAAAAGCTACAATTAGACAAAAAAACAAAAATAAGTATTATGATTATTGAAAGAAGAGAAAAAATTTGCTGGTGGCATGATTATTCTTTTGGGGGAGAACTCAAATGATCAAATTTAAATGAATAACATTTGTGTGATATACAACAAAGAAGTAGGCTTATGGCACAGGACATTTTTTGAGAGGCAAAAATAAAAAACAAAATGTTATTAACCTGATATTTATATAAATGGAAGACTACTAATTTGTCGATTAAAGCAATTCTATCAAACTCCTAACATATATTTTGATTAAACAATTCAAAAACAGTAACAAATGCCCAATTAGAGGAGATAAAAATAGATTAATTAGTGAATGACTTCTATGTTCTAATGATTTAGAAAAAATTTAAAGTTGGGCTTCTATCTCACATTTAATGAAAACTAAATGTATTTCAGAGTAAATATACACATGTGATAAGAAAAGAATTATTAAAAATTTAGAGTATAATATGTGAATATGTACAGAATTTTGGCTGAAGAATTACTTAATTGTGATACTGAAGGTAGAAACGATTAAGCATAGTTAAATATCTAAAAATTAATATTAAAAAGCAAGAAATAATTTTAGAAACATTTGCAATATATATGACATATAAAATGTCAGTATAATTATTTCCTAAAGATCTCTTATATATCAATAAAAATCAACTGTTAGAAACATGGAAAAATTTCACTGAAAGTAATTTGTAAAAGAAATAATTTAAATAACCAATAAACATTTTTGAAAGTGTTACATATCAGTAAATTATGAAATTAATGGGATTTTTAAAATGACAAGGTATCATATTTTCATGTTCCATAGTCAAAACTAAAAACATATTGTAATTTCCATCACTGATTTACAATATACTGCTATGGACACTGTTGTACTTACTTGAAAGGAATAAAAACCGGCATAACTTTCAGATGGCTATTTGACAGTTTTTAAAAACAGTTGAAAAACATATATTTTGTTTTACTAAACCATTCCTTCACAATGAATTAATACTGAATAAATAATAATTACACAACATATAGTTACAGGGATGATCATAAAAGTTATGCATATAGGAGCAAAATTGGAACTATGGAAGATGCTAGCCCTGTATTAAAGATACATATTTCCTCCACACAATGGAGAACTGTGAGGCCATTAAAATGTGATAGAATATATCATGTTCTCTAATATACATTTAAGTGTAAAAGTAGGAAGCAAATCAGATTTATTTTTTCCCAGTGTGCGTGTTCATGCATGTGTGTGTGTGCTTTTACACATGCATGTGAACATCAATATTTCATATTACTATGAAAAATCTGCATGACCACAATGTTAACTGTGGCTTTATCTGATAGATGGCATCGGGTTTCTTTTTATTTTACTTTTTTCTGTTTTGTGTTTTGGTACAATAGATCTTTAATAGAAAAGAAAAAAGTAAGTATATTAAAACTAAAATATCTACAAAGTACAAAAAATTCTTGTAAAGCGTAATAATATCCATTGCTCCCAAAACTGAAGAATTTCCCTCTTTTGACCAATTCTCATTATGCACATTTTTAAAGTCTCCCTTTGAAATATACACCTTTAATTTATGTCAAATTAACTGAGGTAAAGATACAGGTTCATTTACTTGTCCCATTTTTATCCTGGTGTCTCTATGTGGATCAATGTTAAACTCTTTCTTTTCTCTTTACAAAATAGATAATTAATGATAGTTAATTACATAATATTAAATACATAATTCACGATAATTACAGAAATATTTTCTGGGAATACAAAAATATCTAAAATATGATTCCTCCCCTCTGGGAGTTTCCAGTTGAATAAAATAATTGTACATTATTATAAGTCCCTGGCTATGTCCTTATTGTTGTTCTGCAATGTGATTCAGCCTTGAATTCTTGCCTATAATCCTGGGACAGATCAAGCAACACTTCACTAATAATTTAAAAATCTGACCCCCTAATTCAATTCTTGTACATTTGTGATAATTAAACTTGAGAAATTCTCCTTTACAATTCAGTAATCTAGAATTGATCTTAGATTACCAGTCCCTGCTTTCCAGACTTATTCACACTGTCCGCTGAGATTCTGGGTGTGGTCCCTTCCAAATCTAGCAGGAAGGTTCACCGAGATTGTTGACCAATTACAGTAATTAATTAAAGGCAGGGGATACATTCTATTGAGATAATGCTTCCTATAAACGGATGATTTTGGAAATGCATTTTTACTTAGCTATTCAACACAATTATTGAGTCCTTATTATGTGAATTATCTTCATTTGATTTGAGAGATTGCTAAGGACCTAATGCTTTGTAAGAATTGAACAAAGTATTTTCAATATGTAAAAAGTAACGTTAGTCTTTGAATATCATTTATTTTTGTTATGAATATAAAAATTTATGCCAAATTGTTTTCTAAAACATCTTATGGTGATTATTTGGTAACAATAACTAATTCAAGTGTTTTCATTCAGGAATTTCTAAAGTCAAATGAGAGAAAAAGCATCCTGATGCTATTAGGAGGCACATAACATAGCAACCAGCAAGTTTGAAATGATTTGAAATGTCACATTTAACTTTGCAATCAGTATACTATTTCCTTTATGTTCCACAGAATTTACTGTTTCTTGTAATGATGTTTGTGACCTCCCACCAATTGCATAAAGATACATCAAATATTTATTGGAGTTTTCCTGACTTGAAAATGTTAGCCAAATTGACAGACATCCCATAATTAACAGATAAAGTTTAAAATGGATAAAGAATATGAACTCGAAATGTACTCTTATGAATTACTATTTTTTAAATCACCTATTTTTATGACTTTGCTTTATTGTAACATTGAATCACTTGAGATCTCTGTCTAATGACTCAAAAAGTGTTTAAATGAAAGTGCCACTCACAATCTTGACAATTAACCCAGTTAACCTGCTGTATGAAAAAGTTAACATCAGCTTTAACCTCATGCGCTGAACTGTTTTTCACCATGTCAGATATGCATTTCATTTTTAGGAAAACCATATTTTTGTTCCTTTCTGATTAGAATTTATAATTAATTGTGCAACATGGAGATACTGTATTTTAATTACAAAACATTTTTATGTGGGACATGAGACCTTCAATGTAGAATGTAGCAATCAAGTCATATAACAAATAATTCTATCCTCTAATTGTAAAAGCTACTATCATTCCTGAAATCTAAATACAAAAGCTTATATAACAGTGGAATTTCCTGTATCTTATCTGTTCTGCAAAGCTAAATTTCAGTTCCTCTTCTAGGAAATCTTCCTGCCTACTTAGAGAAGTTAAGTTATTGAAGTTTTTATTCCTTCTCCATAAGAAAAATAAAGTTCTCTTCCAAATGCCTACCATGCTAATTTTATCTCTTCGCTATTACGCTTAACTTATAAAATCTTGATCCATATAATTGCTTTAGATCTTATCTTCACTGTGAATATTCTGTGAAAGATGACAGTTTTATTCTTGATGGCCCACATATTTGGAATCACAATGCCTTGCACATGGTTCGTACTCAATTCACATGTTTAAAAAATTGAATTGTTTTATGCTACCCTATTGAAGAATTTAGTATTAATGAAATATGCATGAGTATTAAACTGGGATCCAAACATATTTTTAAAGATGGCACTAATAAAATACTGCCTCTGCAGTCTAACGATGCTAAATACTATCTCTAAATAATGGTTATTATTCTTCTTTCTCATATAGAGAATCATAGTCATGCCAATTTGTTTTCTTGCCATTATATATCCAGTGGGAATCACATAGGCAATCAATTCATTAAAATGGCAAATTATCCTATTAAATGGTATATTATGCTAGAATAATATGAAGGGTCATGAAAGAAAGATTAAGAGACTAAGAGAAGAATTATGATGTATAGAAGAGTTCAAGATACATGAAAGAATAGGTCTGGTTTTGAGATCTACCAGATATATTAATGACTATATAACCTTGTGAAAATTGTAAAATTACATACCTGTAAAATAAGAATAAATCTTAAACTACTCACTTTTTATACAAATTACATGAAATTGCAGAAATTGATGACTTTTCAAATGTATTTCTAGTTATTCAATACTTCTACTTAAGTAACATGGTTTGCTCTGTAGAAGTTATTGTAAATTAAACCATTTTCAAATGCTCAAATTGATTATTTTTTGTCAGTTGTGCAAGTCACAAATACTGTTGCCCATTATCTTCAAAACACAGAAGTAATACTCAAATCAAGGATGGATATCCTTAGACATGATATTGGTACAAAATATTAAACATGTAATTTTAATATTCATAATGAAAAAGTGTCACTTTTATATTTAATTTATAATTTGTTATAATAGTATTATGTTTATGAAAACTCCTTTTTGAAAAATTAAACTCACCTCTCTGCAGTGCACTCACTAAATTTTGTCTTGATTTATTGTTTTTTCCCTATTATCAAACATATCTAAGTCATTAACATTAGAATAAACTACAACAAAGAAAGGGAGCAAAGCTTCTTTTTTCTCTTAGAGATTATATACCATTTCTTACTCAGAAAACTTGATTGATTGAGTTTTGGGTTCATATTAAAATGGAAGGCTGAATAAACATATAATGCTTTGAAGTAATCATATACTTTCTATTAACCAGTGAACAAATAGCATATAGCAGTTTTTCATATTCAGCACAGACAAAACCTAGAAATAAAAGTTTTGTAATATTTTGCATAAAATCTGCAAGAAATTCTAAACTTGAAATCGAAACTTATTTTTAAAATAAACTTTTATATGACTATGATGAAACATTTGTTTTTAATTATCCATCAGAAAAAAAGATGAATAAAAGTAAAGAATAATCATTTACATTTTCACCAGAGATCATTACTTTTAATAGTTTGATTTGTATGCTTTCTGACAGAACAGTATATAAAAGTATCATAAATAGATTGTTATGTCAACAAATGTTCATCTATGTTTTACAGTTGGTTACCTCCATGTTTAAATGTGTCATATTTGATTTTCCTATCTGAGGTATTTGAAGATTCATATTCAAAAATGTTCCTATTGTAAACAACACTGTGATGAACATTATAAAAGAAGGCACCTTAAGTTAGCAACGTGTGAAAGAAAGTGTTTTCTGGTCTAAAATGTATGAGATTCAATCAGGACCGAGAGGATTTATGCCACCTCCAAAGAACCTACTGAAAATCATATGGGAACATACAAGAAATTCAGAAAACCCTGTCTGTATGATTATTTACATACCAGACCAATAATTCTTGATCTTGTTGACAATGTTAAGGTCATAAATATGATGGGATTATAACAAAATCATTTGTTTGAAATTGGATTCAAGGTATCAGGCATTCCCTTCCTTAGATGCATTCCAAAGTAACTCAAGATATGGCAAGATTCCTTATGGAATCTCAAGCTTCCTTTGTGGACTGATCAAATGAAACATTCTTAGCACCAAGCCTAATGCAACAAGATTATTATCTTTTTGTAGTATGGTTGCAAAAACTCATGATATGTAGGATAGTTTTAATTAACTTTTCTACATTGTCTCTTCATTTTCAAGTCCAACCATACACATCTAATATATTGACTTGGAGAATTAAGAAAGACAAATGTTTCAGATATATCAGAAATTTAGATACTGATAAATTTGGAAGAACACATTTCTATTTATTAATATATGTCAGCTGCTTGTTATCAATAAACTCATTTTATTTTCCCGAAGATACATGAAGTAGTCCCTACAGTTAATAATGCAGGCACAGAAAGATGGCCAGTTAGCATAAACAAAGTAATACAAATAAAATCCGATCCTAAAAGAGATGGATCTTTTTACTTTTCCAAATAATATAAAATAAATATAATAGGATAATAAATATACATAGCTCTATAATAAGGATTTGGCTAAATATGGTTCTGTAAAACTATATTTAAAGAATTGTGTTGACCACGCTTGGTGGAATGTTCCTGTAGTCCTAGCCATTCAGGAGACAGAGGAAGGAGGATTGCTTGATCCCAGGAGTTGAAGGTTACAGTGAGCTATAATCATGCCACTGCACTCCAGCCTGGGTGATAGAGGGGGAATCTATTTCAAAAAAAACCAAAAACCAAAACCGATAGTGTCATATACAGCATATGCACTACACAGTTTCTTAAACTTTCTAATGAAAGAATAAAGACCTGAATAATGTAATATAAATCACATTCAATTATTAATATAATAATTATTTATAAACTAACTTGTTTGATTTTAAAACACATAAAGAGAAATTAGCTACCAAGATGACAATGAATATTGATTAGAGTGGTGCTTCACAAACTTTAATGTCCATATATATTATGTGGGCTTCTTGTTAAATTGCAGGTTCTGTTTCACTAGTTCTGGATTGGGCCTGAGAAGCTACATTTCTCACAAGCTCCTAATTGTTACTTGTCCATAGACTACACTTTAAGTAACCGTGGATTATTGCACTAATTATTAACAATTCAAAAAATAAGCTTCATGATTATCAAAATGCAGGCATTAAAAATCCACAAAATATAATAAAAACATATTAAAATAACAGATATTAAAATACATTTTTCTCTACATTTCTTGAATCTTCATTGGTAAGTCTGGCTAACAGTTCATAGTGTCTGTTATAGCTATATATCTACATAAGATGTTCAGCTTCTCTTTCTCAGCAGGTATGGTCTCATTAGAACCTGTGATTTAAAAAGGCTGAGTTTCTTCCAGCAAGATGTAGTTTTATTAATATGTGCTATATTTATATATCTCTCATTTTATGATGTTATTACGTGGAACCAAATCTATGGCTATTGCTCTAGTATATGTTTACTTCATAAATATTGACTGGTAAAGGTGTGAATCTTCCTAGGGCCTTTTGCATAATTACATGAGGGTAAACATTAAACAAAAATGACTTAAGAATAAATGAAAATAATAACTTAGTTTAAATGGAAAGTAAAATGACAAGGGCAACATAAAATAAGAGTCATGGAAATAATATGTTTTTAGCTGCTATTTAAGTATGAATGTTATTATTTTTTAAGAAATAAATGTGCAGGCATCAAACTATCTCTTTCAGGAGAATTGTGAATTGTTTAATAAACATATTTTCTGAAGTACTTTTATTTGTTTTTTTCTTAGCACTGAGGTGTGATGGTAAATGTTAAGCAACTAGCTTTGTATAACAAAAAAGCCAGATTTACAGTATTTTCAGATTTCCATGGTGTAAAATTTCTCCATGGCTAGTATCAAGCCAATGACATGCCATCTCTGAGCATAGAGTTAGAAAAAGATGCAAAAATTTGCTCTATCACAAGCTAGTGCAAATTATTTCCGCTGCACCATTGACTAAAAGAAGACTAAGTACCACTCTGCTTTAACAAAGATGTGCCACAATAATTGCCAATGGACATTCTTTAGACAACTGTGAATAATTATAACATATGGCTCCAATTGGAAAATGTGGAAAATGCAAGTTAAATAAGACAAAATTAGCATAAAATCCAGCACCCAAAGAATGATCATTATATGTGTGTATATATCCTTTGAGAACTTTTATTAAAATATTTACATCCATATTGTTACAAATTTAAAAATGTGTTTTATTTTACTTTGATGCTCTACCCATTTACTACCCATTAACTAACAATATGATTTACTGTAATTACTGCTTATTCCTTAGAAATACATACAAGACACAATGAAACTCTGTTCTATCAATACACTAAAACCAATTGATTCTCTTCTCTGTGGTTGAATCATCTCTATATTGAGACTGTTTCTAAAACTATAGTATAACAGGCCAGTGAACATCCTCATACAGAAATCCTTGTGATAATTAATTTTGCTTCTTTAAATCCCTAAAAGGGAAATTATTGAGTCAAAAGGTGCAATTAATTTTAAAGTTTCTGGTATGTGTCACTAAGTGGAAATCAGGAAAGTTTATATCAGTTTAAACTCTTATGTGGACTGCCTGAGAGGCCCTCTTTCACCAGACATGCAAAACAACATTAATTAGAAAAAGAAAAAATCCAAATATCTTTGAAGTTCAAGTAGACAACATGCTATCTCATTTGATTTTTAAATTCTTTAATTTTTATTTATTAGCCATTTTAATCTTCCTTTCTGGATTGCCTCTTAGTGTACTTTTTTCTTTTAACTGGTACAGTACTATTTTATATAATAGTAACATTAATTATTTTTCGTGTGTCAAATCTTATTATCTTATCTTATTGTGTAAGTTGTCTTTATAATTATATTTATAATATTTCTTGACATTAACATGCCTAAATTTTAAAATTTTGTTAATTATAATATATAGTTTTCTATGTATAATTGTAAATATTATATCAAATTTGTAAAATGACTTTTGCTGTCAGTCTTTGATTTTGCCTCACTAATAGCAATTATTTTCCATTATGGCTAAGGCAACAGTTACAGTTCTAGGTCATTTCGAGCAATAAAAAAATAAGAACAGTAACAGGCGGAGTGGGGCGAGATGGCCGACTAGACATCCCTTACCAGACCATCGTGGAGGGAAGGAAGGGTTTCAGATAAAGGAGAGGGAAAAAGGACACGCCTCAGGTGTAGGTCAGAGGAAGAAGTACAGGAGCCTGCTAGGGACCTCACAGAGGAAAACTGTGAGAAAGAGAAGGAAGAGGACAAAGAAAAAAAGATATCAGTAAGTGTCAAACACAGAGAAGCTCAGAGCCGGATCAACACAGACAGGCTTGGAGGCCAGTGGAGGGGCAGGGGAGAGCTCTTTCTCCTTCCCACACTCCTATTTAGATCAACAGCTACCAAGTTACTTGGAAGCTTTTCCAAACCCATGAGCCCAAGCACTGTGACAACCACAGAATTGTGGGGAGAACTTGCATGATCCCAGAGCATGAACATTGTGTGCAGGGTTCCTCTCCAGGGAGAGTGACCAGAGAAGTGGGACAGTTGGCTTTCTTTCATTCAGACTCTTATCCTTCCTCACCCCTCCGCCACCCGCTGCAACTGGAAAAGCAGTTTAAGCTGAGAATTTGGCAAGCAGCCAGGTCTCCCCAGCTGGCACATCCCCCAGTTTGGGGTTTCCAAAGACAGTGGAGACCCACACCTTTCCTCTTGAGGACCTGCAGTGGACCCAGGGTGCCTGATCTGGAAGGTGCCTGATCCCTGCCACTGGCAGTTCCCGAGATGCACATCAACAGGTTAGAAACACAGGCTGGATCCCGTGCGGCCAGAACTCAAGCAGATTGCTAGGAGACACAGCAGGGAGATTTGGGAGCAGGGCTCAGGAGGCAAGGGAGCCCACGGGGGCAGAACTGATGGAAGAATACAGTGGGGGTCCAAGACACGGAGATCTGGGTGAATGCCCATCACTCCCCAGGAAAGCCAGCCTGTGGAACTAGGGTGAGTCCTCCTGCAGGAAAGATCGCAGCCTGTGGTGCCATAGCAACTAAGTGCAGCATGTTCAGGCACCATTTGCAACCAGACGCTGGAGGGCAGGGGTGACACAGGAGGGGCATAGATCACTCCCAATAGCCAGTCGGGGAATTATGATTCCTTCTTCACAAGCAGTCATCCAGGTTTGGAGAGCCTGCCTTGACCCTCATCCCAGCCGTTCCTCCTGGCAGGTGGTAAAATGATCTTTGATCACTGCCAAGGCTTTGCAAAGGCTTCCAGGCTTGCCCAACCTAACCCGCCCTTGCTCCTCCACCCACCTCTGCTGTGGTGGAGAACAAGCAACCCCGCCCCCGCCCCCAGGAGCTACAGGACCCCTCTCAAACCCTTGGGAATTCAAGTGTTCCTCCTGAGGGACTAGAGCTTGAAAGAACATCTCGGCAGTTGGCTTTTCCTACAAGCATCAACCACTGACAGGGAGAACAATTCTATAGCTTATTACCACATCTACCAACTCAATCAAACAGGGCATGGCTGATTCTTACTCAGAAGCATCACCTGCCATCTCAGATATTAAGCTGAGGGTCTCAATACAATTCACACTGCTGGAAAGAGGTGAAGACAATAGGATAGAAGCAACCCAAGGGGACACTGCTTTATAAGAGAGAAACAAAAGTTACAAGCAGCTCCGTCTGTGACGGGTCTCCCTCTTCCACTGCAGATCTCTGGGCTGATCAGGGAGCTGCTCAGAGTCTGTGCAGACACATTCCATTGGACAGCAGGTGAAGCAGAGGTCTGGTGCCTGCCAATCCCAGGTTTCTGCTACTGACACCATCCTGATCATGCTGGTGCATGGAGCCATGTTAACTCAGTACCCAGACTTTCAGCAGTAGCCTTTGCATCACCCCCATGAGGCTGGGGAGGGAACAGATGCTCCTCCATTTTGTGCCTTGTGACTTGAGCCAAGCACACCTCTGGCCCAGTGTGGAACCTAACAGAAGGGGAGCCCCAGATGCCACAGGCACCACTTGGGAAGCCTGGGGTGACTGCCTCAGTGGGACCTAGGTGTGGGGGGAAGAAGGGAGGTAGGACATTGGTCAACCAGCAGCACTGGCCTGCCTACATGGGCTCTGGGCTGCTGTGACAAACCCCAACCTGTGCAACTGGGCATCAGCAGCCTCCACACTGGTGGAATAGCCCCCCATATGGGAAGCTCTGCCCCACAAATCGCCAGAGCCAGCTCTGAAGCTTTCACTGTGCCCAAATCCAAGGCTCTGTCCCTGTAGCTCCGTGGCCCCTGCTGCACCTGTGACTCCACCCCTGAGATAGCAGAGTTTTGCCTTGACCCCAAGACCTCACCACTGAGTCTCCACCACCACAACTGGGCTGGCAGAAGCTCCCTGAAGACCAACACTTCACTCAGGACCCCCAGCCCTGAGTAGCCATCACTCCTGGACTTCATTTAAGAAAGTCCCCAACAAAGGAGAATACGTGCCCTGCAATCCTATTAACCCAGAATCAAGAGAAGAGGAGCAAGATGAGAAGAAACCGGCAAAAGAACTATGGTAATGTAAAAAAAACAAAATAGCTTGACACCCCCAAAGGAACACACTGGAGCTATGTTAGTAAACTCTACCTACAAGGAAATTGCCAAAATGACTGAAAAGGAATTCAGAATGTGATGGCAAATAAGATGAATGGAATTGAAGAGAAAGTTGAAAACCAACAAATTGAAGGTAAAAACAAAATTCATGTAATCAATAAAAAACTTAAAAAAGTTGCCAGAGAGCTAGACAACATAAGAAAGGATATAATAGAACTTAAAGAAATGAAAAAGTCATTTAGAGAATTTCAAAACACCCCAGAAACCTATAACAATAGGCTAAACCATGGAGAAGAAAGAATCTCAGAGCTCTAATACAAGGCACTCAAGATAACCAGTCATTCAAAGAGACAGTCTAATCACTGAGAGAGATATGGGACTATGTGAAGCAAACTAACATTCAATTTATATGTATCCCTGAGGGAGAAGAAGAAAGAGCTAAAAGCATGGAAAACCTATTTGAGAAAATTTATAAGCAAAACTTCCCTGGTATCACTAGAAATTCAGACATACAGATACACTATGGATATTGAACACTGGGAAGATTCATAGAAAATATGTCGTTTCTAAGGCACATAGTAATCACCTTAGCCAAAGTCAAAATGAAGGAGAAAATTCTGCAAACAGCAAGATGAAAGCAAAAAATAACTTACAAAGGACAACCCATCAGGCTAACTACAGACTTCTCAGTGGAAACCTTACATGCCAAAAGGGAATGGCACCCCATCTTCAATCAACTTGAACAGGGCAACTACCAGCCTAGAATTTTGTATCCTGTGAAGCTAAGTTTCACAATTGATGGAGAAATTAAGTCTTTCCCAGAGAAGCAAACACTGGAGGAATTTGCCATTCCTTGCAGACCTGTCCTACATGAAATATTCAGAACAGCATTATATACAAAACATGACAACACATACTCACCAGTGGAAAATTATCCCGAACACCCCAAAACTCATAACTGTTATAAAACAATAGAACAAGACATAAAACAAAGCAATAAGTGACTACACAATAAGATGAACAGACTAATATCCCACATATCAATGTTATGAATTAACATAATGGACCAAATATTCCTCTCAAAAGACATAGGGCAGCTGAATGGATAAACACACACACACACACACACACACACACACACACACACACACACGTACACCCCAAGTATCTGGTATCTCCAAGAAACAAATCTAAATCACAAGGATGCATGAAGACTCAATGTGAAAGGATGGAAAAAAATATTCCACGCAAATCGAAATAAAATAAGAGCAGGTGTAGCCATTCTCATATCAGAGAAAATTAACTTTAAGCCAACAAAGATAAAGAAAGACAAAGAGGGGCATTATGTGATGGCAAAAAGAGCAATTCAACAAGAAGACATAACTATCATAAATATATGCACCCAACACAGGAACTCCCAGATACATAAAGTAAATATTACTAGAGCTAAGCAAAGAAATAAACAGAAACATAATTGCTGGGGACCTCAACACCCTACTGTCAGAACTTGACAAATCAAAGCAGAAAATAAATAAAGAAACAATGAACTAAACCAAACTCTAAATCAAATGGACTTAACAGACATTTACAGAACATTCCACTCAAAAACTACAGCATATACATTCTTCTCAGCTGCACATGGGACATTCTCCAAGACTGATCATATCTTTAGCCACAAAACAAGTCTCAACAAATTAAAAAAGAGAAAATGAAATCATATCATGTACCTTATCAGACCATAGGGAAAAAAAACTAAAAATCAATCACAAGAGAAACACTCAAACCTACACAAAGTTACGGAACTAAACAACCTGTTGCTGAATGAATATAGGATCAAGACTGAAATTAAAATGGAAATCAAAAAATTCTTCAAACTGAATGACAAAGGGGACACAGCTATCAAAATCCATGGGACACAGGAAGAATTCCTGAGGGGGAAATTCATAGCCTTGGATGCCTATATCAAAAAGATAGAAAGATCACAAATTAACAATCTAATGTCACACCTGAAGGAACTATTAATAGAAAAGGAAAAAAAAAATAACAAAACCCAAAGCCAGCAGAAAAAAGGAAATAAGGAAGGTCAGAGAATAACTAAATAAATTGGAAAACAAACAGAAACCCCCACAAAGGATTGAGAAAAGTCAATGTTGGTTCTTTGAAAAGATAAACAAAATCAACAGACCTCTTGCTGGAGTAACTAAGAACAAAAGAGAAAGGACCCAAATTAGCACAATCAGAAATGAAAAAGGTGACACTGCAACTGATACTGCAGAAATAAAACACATCATCCATGAATACTACATAAATGTCTGTGCACATAAACTAGAGAAGTAGAGGAAATGGACAAATTCCTGGAAACACACAACCTCCCAAGACTCAATCAGGAAGAAATAGAACCCCTGAAACACACCAATAATGAACAGTGAGATCAAAAATGTAATAAAAAAATCTCCCAATAAAAAAAGCCCTGGATCAGAGGAATTCACAGCTGAATTCTATCAGACCTACAAAGGAGACCTGGTACCCATAATGCAGAAATTATTCTATGATGTTGAAAAAGAGGGAATCCTCCCCAACTCATTCTATAAAGCCAGTATCGCCTTGACACCAAAGCCAGGAAAGGGCACAACAAAAAATAAAACTACAGACAAATATCCCTTGTGAATATAGATGTAGAAATCCTTAACAAAATACTAGCAAACCAAATTCAACAGTACAACAAAAAAATAAACCACCAGGACCAAGTGGGCTGCAGCTCAGGGATGCAAGGATGGTTCAACATACGTAAATGAATAAGGGGAATTCACAATATAAACAAAAGTAAAAAAAAAAAAAAGAAGACCATAAGATTATCTCAATAGGTGCACAAATAGCATTCAACAAAATCCAGCACTGTTTCATGGAAAAAAAAGCCTGAACAAAGTAGGCATATAAGGAACATATCTCAAAATTATAACAGCTATATATGACAAGCCCACAACCAACATCATATTGAATGAAGAAAAGTTGAAAGCATTTCCCCTAAGAACTGAAACAAGAAAAGATGTCCACTGTCACCACTTTGATTTGACATAGAGCTGGAAGTCCTAGCCAGCGCAATCAGGCAAGAGAAAGAAATAAAGGATATCCAAATTGAGAAATAGGAGGCCAAATTATCCCTTTTCACTGAAGATATGATCTTATATCTAGAAAACCCAAAGATTTCACCAAGAGTCTCCTGGAATTCATAAATTCAGGAAGGTCTCAAGTTACAAAATCGATGTGCACAAATCAGTAGCATTTCTATATACTAATAATTGTCAAGCTGAGAGCCAATTCAAAGACTCAAGACAATTCACAATAGCTAGAAAGGAAATAAAATACCTAGGAATATACTTAATCACGGAGGGGAAAGATCTCTACAAGGAGAACTAGGAAATTCTGAGGTAAGAAATCGCAAAGGATACACACAAATGGAAAAACATATCATGTCCATGAATAGGTAGAATCAATGTTGTTAAATGTCCCTACTACTCAAAGTGAATTATAAATTCAACACAATTGCCATCAAATTACCAACATCATATTTTACAGATCTAGAAAAAATAATTCTATTCTTCATTTGGAAGCAGAAAAGAGCCCAAATAGCCAAAGCAATCTTAAACAAAAAGTACAAATCTGGAGAAATCACATTACCAGTCTTCAAACTATACTACAAAGCTATAGTACGTAAAACAGCATGCATGGTATTGGTACAAAAATGGAGGCATAGACTAATGGAACAGAACAGAGACTCCAGATATAAAACAATCTACGTACAACTAACTAATCTTTGACAAAGCAGACAACTTACACTAGGGAAAAGAAGCCCTGTTCAATAAATGGTACTGGGAAAATTGAACAGCCACATATAGAAGAATGAAACTGGAACCCTACATCTCACCATTCATAAAAATTAATTCAAGATGGATAAAAGATTTTAAATCTAAGGCATGACACCATAAGAGTTCTAGAGGAAAATGTAGAAAAAATTCTCTTAGTTATCAGCCTCAGCAAAGAGCTTTTGACTAAGATCCAAATGGAAATTATGGCAACAGCAAAAATTAATAAATGGTATTTGATTAAACTGAAAAGCTTCTGCACAGCTAAGGAAATAATCAATGGAGCAAATAGACAACCTACAGAATGGGAGAAAATATTTTCAAGCTATACATCTGATAAAGGGCTAATAACTAGAATTTACAAAGAACTCAAGAAAATCAGGAAGAAAAAAACAAACAATCCCATTAAAAAGTGGGCGAAAGACTTAAACAGAAGGTTCTCAAAAGAGGATAGACAAATGGCCAATGAACATATCAAAAAAATGCTCAACATCACTAATCATCAGAGAAATGCAAATTAAAATCACAATGATATATCACTTAACCCTGTTAGAATGGATTTTATTAAAAAATCCAAAACAATAAATGCTGTTGTGGATGCAGAGGGAAAGGAATGCTTATACACTGTTGGTTGGACTGCAAATTAGTACAACCTCTGTGGAAAACAGTACTGAGATTCCTCAAAGAAGTAAAAGTAGAACTATTATTTGATTCAGCAATCCCACTATTGGGTATCTATGCACAGGAAAAGAAGACTTTTCATCAAAAAGATACACGAACTTGAATGTATTTTGCAGCACAGTTCACAAATGTCCATCAATACATGAGTGGAATAATAAAATGTCATATATGTAACATGGAGTACTACTCAGCCATAAAATAAAAGATGAATTAATATCTTTTGCAACAATCTGGATGGAACTAGAGACCATTCTTTTAAGTGAAGTATCTTAAGAATGAAAAAACATACACCACGTGTACTCACTATTAAATTGGAACTAACTGATGAGCAAACATGTACACAGAAGGAAGTAAAACTTAGTGGAAATCAACCAGGGGTGATTCGGGAGGGGAAAGGGGCAAAAATCTGTCCAACAGGTACAATGAACAATATTTGGGTGATGGGCACACCTATCACCAGGATTCAAATGTTACAAAAGCCATCCATGTAACCTAAACCATTCGTATCCCCTTAAAATTTTGAAAAAAATAAAAATAAAATGAACAAGGTACTCTAAAAGAAAGCAATAACAAACCAAAACAAAATGTCATTAACCATGTTCAGTTAAAAGGATATGTACATCCTATGAATATATTTAAATCATACTTAATTTAAATCTACCATTTTACAATGCAATTTTAATTTTTTCATGATCTTGTTTTTTTCTCTGTTGGCAGAAAGTTTCTATTTTCCTATTTTTATTTATAGTAACTCTAACATTTAAAACATACATTCCTGACTTATTATACTCTAATATTGATATTTTTCTTAATTGAGGACAAAATGAAGACTTTCTTAAACTGTACTTCCATTTATTCTCCCTTCTAACCCCTATGCCATTTTTATAATAAATTTTAATATGTACTCTGACCTTCTCAAACATTTTTATTGTTATTATTGTTCTATATAGTAGATATTCATTTAAGTTTGCAATTTTGTTGTTCCTCATTGCTTTCTGAATTGATAAACTACCACCTAATATTATTTTATTTTTGTTTAAAAAGTAGCCTTGGGTGTGTGTTGTATATTGGTGAGTTATTTCATTTGTCAATGATCTGAGTAGGTTTTTGTATCACCTTCATTTGTAAAGTTTTACTGAATATAGGATTGTAGATTGGAAATTATTTTCGTTTAGCACATTGGAGTTATAATTTTATTGTCTTTTGGCTTCCAGTGATCTTTCTAAAAGTTAACAGTCTAAAGGCTATTGTTTGAAAGAATAGGTTTTTCCTCTGACCATGAGATTTTTCTCTTTTACTCTAAGTTTCTGTAATTCCTTTCTGTATCATCAGGTTTCAAATCGTTTTCTCTTTTTTTTTTTTTCTCCTTTGGGTTCATTTTCCCCTTACAATTAATAACTCTGTTCATTTAGAAACATATCTTCCCTTTTTGCTGTTTTTCTTGAGCCCATAATTATATATGTAAGATTTTTCATGGACACTTACTGTCTACAATATTTTCTATCCTTTTTTTTTTATTTCTATTTTTGAGTCTCTATATTTTATTCTGACATATCTGCTGGATTTATTTTAGTTTTGTTTTACTTTTCAAAAAGTGATCATATTCTTCTTGTGGTATGGCATGTCTGGAAAAAGATTTTACTACCTTTATACTTGAATTGAAATACAGCAATCAAATACTTTGATCTTATGATCAAACATCTTTCCCTGTAAAACTCCATTGTATTATATCATTTAATGTTTTAAAACTGATGTTTGAAGCAAACCACATTATCTTTCTTTTTTGTAGGTAAAATACCAGCAGGGACTCATGGAAGAAACACACTTTAGTCTACTTGGTATTTTTAAAATGACTTCCACTAGGCTTCGGGTTGGCCTCACAGCTTAGTCCTTTTATTCCACATTTAAAGCATTCACCATTCTTATCTTCATATGCCCACAATCTGTGCAAAAGTGGATTAATTCTTACCTATTTTACAGTCAACAATTCTAAGCCTTTCCTACATACTTATAATTAATCTTTACTGTGTTTTCAGAAAGATGAATTATATGAGAACTTAGGTTTTCTTTTTTATTCTGGTCCTACAGGCCTTGATTTAGACCAATTGCTCTTAAGAAGGGTAAGGTTAAATTATATTTTTGAGTCTTCATATTTATTTAGTCATAGATACACTGCAGACTTCTTCCATTCTTTCATGTTTCACATTAGCAGCAGAGAAATGGAAATAAGGACTTTATTAAGATAATAACAAAAGTATGTTAAACTGCTCCAATGATCACAATTGGATTTCAGTAATTCAGATTCCTAAGAACAGAAAATGGGAAAATTCTTGCTCAAATGCACCTAACCACTAGGTGGCTAAAGAACTTTTTGCAACCTGGCTGTGGGATTGAGAGAGTAATGGCAAAAATATTCTTCACACTGAGATTAAATTACTTTATAGCAGGGTTTTATTGCTGCACCTACCTGGCAAGTAACATAAAAATACTGGAAAAAAATTAGTGCCTTGCTATTTTTTAAAAAAAGAGGTCATTGGATCAAATTAATAACAGGCAAATTTAGAACAAATAAAATAAAACATTTTGGATACAATGTATTCTGCTTTTAGACTCTGTTGCCATGACAGTCCCATAAATGGACTAAATTTATAATCAACTGACTTTTAGTCAGTTATAAATAATGACCACTAACACCTAAAACGTATTCATAAGAAGATGCCTAGATTTCCACAAACACCTTAAAAGCTAAATGATCGATAATGTAATGATTTTTTAAAAAATTTTTGCTACAAACCAACAGAAAATATATCCTACAACTCTTATAAAGAATTAAAGACTGAAGATTCATATACACTCATGACTAAAGATCATAAAAAGATTGTGACTTGCCCTCCAATGGGCCCTGTCTCACTTTCGTTCTGACTCTGATCACTTACTCTAAGAAAAGCAGGAAGCCATGCTGTGCTGAATTCTTATAATTTTATGTTGCCTCAGCATTCATTTTGAATATCAGTTTAACTTTGTCACATCAGAATCAGGATTCAGTCACTCTTGACACACTTTCTAGTATTACACCCACCAACCCCTTCCCAGTTCCTCAGTGCAATTGATCCAGATATCTGCCTTATGCAACTGCTCCCTGGCGACCACTTTCACTTCCCTGTGGCACAACTAATTATAGCCTACTTGACTGGCCCCACTGACCCTCACACCTCACCTGGACTGTGCAGATATGCCACAGTAACAACCTCTCAGTCATGGTGTGACCCTCCCAGAACTTGGGCCTGCTTGCTTTAAGCCCATCCATCAGAACTCCCCTTAGGAAACATATTTGAATAATGCTCTGGATCCAAAAAAGGCATTGTCTTGTGTGTGTGTGTGTGTGTGTGTGTGTGTGTCCTTCATTGTAACCCCCAGGACCTTTAAGTAATAAAATTTTTATTTTCATCTTATGTGTCCCTGAATCATTGAAGGGGTGCTCTTTATCTTAAAGATCCTAAATTACAACACATGCTTTGAACAGCCCTAGGGAGAAGCACATGTGCCAAGGAGCTGATCTTTCTGGACAGTTGCTAGTAACAATGTGAGAGCAGACAACAGCCAAATAAGTGACCTTGTAAGTGGGTCCTTCCCCAGGGGACCCTTCAGACAATCATAACCTTAGCAAAGACCTTAATTGTAGCATCATGAGAGATTCTGAATCTCTCTTTAGACATCCAGCTAACCAATCCCTAGATTCCTGATTCAGAGAAATTGTGAAATAACAAATGTTTATTGATTTAAACCTCTAAATTTTGGGGTGACTTGCTGTAGAACAACAGATAAATAACACAGTTAAGTACACAGAATCTGAAGCAAATGATGTGTGATGCATTACTGGCATCATAAACCTTGGCTTTTTTACTTTGGTCAATTTATAAATTCTCTGTATATAAATGTCCTTGTTTTTAAAACAGATATAATGATAATAGTACCTCTCACACCATAGCCTTTTGAGTTAAAGATACAAATATACATACAAAGAGCTCAAAACACTGCCTTATCCAAAGTACACACTTAATAAATGTTAGCTATTGATGTTCCTTTATTCTAACAATAACATTCAATTGCTGTGAACATTTTGTGAATTTGAGCAATTGATGTAATCACCTTGGGTCTCGGTACTTTTTCGTTCATTCAACAAATATTTACTAGGCACCAATTCTGTATCAGCCTACATCAGAATATGTGTGCAGTATGTGTGTGCGCACACGTACATGTGTGTGTATGTGTGTATTTATTCTGAGTGATGGGAAGAGTAGTGCTCACATTAAGTGAAAAGAGGAAGACTGTAGAAGATGCAGATTTGGCAGAGAATATGACGAGCAGTCAAATGCCAAGGATGGAGTAGTATGAGCTCCCAACCTGGTACAGTCAATACAGAGTTACATTATCTGAGGATCAGTAGTTCTCAAACACTCATGAGCTACTGATACAGGGCCCAAGAGTTGAGTTTTAGCAAATTCAGAAATAATGCTGTAGCTACTGCTTCAACAACTATGCTAGAGACCATTAATGTGAAATATATTTGTAATAATTTTAAAAAGTGAGTTTGATGATTATTATCATGTGTACACATCAGGAAAAAATATTTCTCCCTATAAGAATAAAAATCAGTCTTTAATTGAAAAACAATTTCTATTGTTACTGTGGATTTTTTTCCATTTATTTTCTTATTTGTATATATTTATGAGATACAAGTACAATTTTGCTACATTGATATATTGCATTAAGGTAAAGTCAGACTTCTTTGTTCAAAACTCACCAAGGTCTTCCCAGCTAACTCAAAATTTTCTTTAGTTTCAAAATATTAAGGAGTACAAGTGTTTTTGTTACATGGATACCTTGTATAATGCTTAAGTCAGGGGTTTTGGTGTGTACGTCACCAGGATAGTGTTCATTATACACAATAGAAAAGCTTTTAATCCCAATCTCCCCCATCCTCCCCCTTTCTTGATTTCTCATATCCTATATATGGCTTTGTGCCCTTGTGCACCAACTGTTTAGCTCCCACTTATTAGTGAGAACATATGGTTTTTGTCACTCAAGAGACACAGGTTGGCCTAATGGATAAATAAATAACAGCCAAGTATGTGCTGTCTTCAGGAAACACATATAACCTGAAAGGATGCATTTAGACTCCAGGTAAAGGGGTGGAAATCAATATTTCAAGCAAACAGAAGCCAAAATAAGACTGGTGTGGCAGTTTTGATTTCAGATAACTTAGTTTTTAAATCAACAAAAGTAATGAAAGACAAAAAGGGTCACTATATAATGGTGAAGGCTACAGTTCAACAAGAAGACATAACAATTCTAAATATATATGCACCCAACTTGGGTGCACCCAGATTCATAAAGCAAACTGTACTTGATCTAAACAAATTGATAAACAGCAACACCATAATAGCCAAAGACTTCAACACCCTGCTGACAGCACAGGACAGATCTTCCATTCACAAAATACTTCACTTAGGATAATGGTCTTGAGTTCCATCCAAGTTGCTGCAAATGACATCATTTCATTCCTTTTTATGGATGAGTAGTCCTCCATGGTGGATACACACCACATTTTCTTTATCCATTCTTCAGTTTATGGGCACTTAGGTTGAGTCCACATCTTTGCAATTGTGAACTGTGCTGTGATAAACATTCGAGTACAGGTGTCTTTTTGATAAAATGACTTACTTTTTGGGTAGATCCCCAGTACTGTGATTTTTGGATCAAAGGGTAAGTCTCCATTTATTTCTTTGAGAAATCTCCATACTGTTTTCCATAGAGGTTGTGTTAATTTTCAGTCCCACCAACAATGTATACGAATTCCTTTCTCTCTGCATCCACAATAGCATCTATTGTTTTTTGACTTTTTAATAGCGACCATTCCGATGGGGTAAGGTGGTATTTCATTCTAGTTTTAATTTGCATTTCCCTGATGATTAGTGATGTTGAGCATTTTTTCATATGATTGTTGGCCAGTTGTCTATATTCTTTCAAAAAACTTCTGTTCATGTCTTTTGCCCACTTATTGATGGGGTTATTTGTTTTTTCCTTACTGATTTACTTGAGTTCTTTGTAGACTCTGGATATTGGACCTTTGTTAGACGTATAGTTTGTAAATATTTTCTCCCATTCGGTAGGTTGTCTATTCACTTTGTTGATTATTTCCTTTGCTATGTAGAAGCTTTGTAATTTAATTAATCCCATTTATTTATTTTTCTTGTTGATATATTTGCCTTTGGGGTCTTAGTCATAAATTCTTTGCCTAGACTGATGTCTAGAAAAGATTTTTCTATGATTTTTTTCCAGAATTTTTATGGTTTCATGCCTTGAACTTAAGTCTTTAATCCATCTTGAATTAATTTTGGCATATGGTGAGAGATAGGGGTCCAATTTCATTCTTCTGCTTGTGGCTATACAGTTTTCCCAGCACCATTTATTGAATAGAACTTTCTTTCCTTCCTTCCCCAGTGTATGTTGTTGCCTGCTTTATTGAGTATCAGTTGGTTTTAGGTAGATTGCATTATTTCTGGGTTCTCTATTGTATTCCATTAGTCTCTGTCTCTACTTTTATACCAGTACCATGCTGTTTTAGTTATTATAACCTTGTAGTATAATTGGAAGTTAGGTAATGTGATGCCTCCAGATTTGTTCTTTTTGCTTAAGATTTCTTTGGCTATTTGGGCTTCCTTTGTATTCCAAATGAAGTTTAGGATTATTTTCTCTAGATCTGGGAAATATTGGTATTTTGATGGGGCTTGTGTTGAGTCTGTAAATCACTTTGGGCATTATGGGCATTTTAAGGATGTTTCTACCAATCCATGAGTAGGGGATGTTTTTCCATTTGTTTGTGTCATTTGTGATTTCTCTCATTGGTGTTTTGTGGTCCTCCTTGTAAAGATCTTTCACCTCCTTGGTTAAATATATTCCTAGGTATTTTATTTTCTTTGTAGCTACTGTATGGTATTGATACCTTTATTTGACTCTCAGCTTGATTGTTATTAGTATATAGAAATGCTACCAATTTATGTTCACTGTCTAAGGTCTCCAGTATTATTTGAGTAGAAGTACTAAAAGCAGCAGAATTTTCTCTTTTTTTAAATTAGACAGGTTGTAATCAATTTTCTGCCATTAGGTATAATCTTTGTTGTGGAATTTTTATAGATACCTTTTATTGAGTTATTTCTATTTTTCTGAAAATATTTACAGGAATAAATGTTTAATTTTATTCAAACATTTTCTACATCCATAGAATTTTTTCTTGTAGCAATGTGGAGAAATACCTTAATTAATTTTGGAATGCTAAACCAACATTGAATTCCTAGAAGAATCATAGCATTATGTTTAAGAGGATACTCATCTGTATTTTTTAATGTCTTAACATCTTTTCTGAATTCGGTATTAGATTTATGGTGATGAACTCATAAAATTAGAAAGTATGCTCAGCTCTAATTTGAAAGATTCTATGTAAAATTGTTATTATTTTTTTTCCTGAACTATTGGATATAATTCAGCTGTAAAGACAACCAGGTCTGGATTGTTCATTATGGACGGTTTTAAATTATGAATTTAATTTCTTTAACACTTAAGGTTATTCTGGTTTGTATTTCCTCAGTTTTATTGTTAACTTCTAATATTTAAAGATTTTGTACATATCGATTGTCAAATTTATTGATAAAGATTCATTAATAATATTTCCTTATTATCATTTTAATATTGGTGGTAGAGACTGAGAATTTTTTTTCTATAAGAAATGAGATTGTAAATATTTTAGGCTTTTGAGGTCTGTTGGTCTGTAACGCAACTAGCCAATACTATTGTTATAATGTAAAAGTAGCCATAGGGAATATATAAACAAATGGATAGGGCTGTGTTTCAATAAAATTTTGTTCACAAATACAGGCTGTAGGCAAGATTTTTTTTGTAATTTTCTGTCCTTTTATTGTTATTATTATTATTATTTATTTCAGAATATTAAGGGGGTACAAATGTTTTTGTTACATGCATACCTCACATAATACTTAAGTAGTGACTTTCAGTGTGCCTGTAACTAGAATAGGGTTCATTGTACCCAATATGTAAGTTTTTATCTCTCACATCACCCTTCCACCTCCCCCCTTCTTGGTTTCCAATGTCCTTTACATATCTTTGTGCCTATCTGAGCACATCATTTAGCTCCCAACTATTAGTGAGTACATATGATGTTTGTTTTTCCATTCTCGAGATACTTCATTTAGGATTATGGTCTACCCAGGTTTCTTTTTGACTAATGAGTTGTTTAAAAGTTGTTTCTTCATTTGCAAACTGATCAGAATTTCTCCAGATATGTTACTGCTATTGATTTCAGTTTAAATTCCTGGTAATGAGAGACCACACTCTGTAATTTCTACTCTTTGAAATTTACTGAGACTTTTACAAAATTACTCAGCATATGGTCTATTTCACTGAATAATAATCAGAAAGCAGGTACTCATCAGACACTGAATGCGCTGGTACTTTGATCTTGGACTTCCCAAACTCTCAAACTGTGAGATATAAATTTCTTTTGTTAATAAGCAACCACATTTATGGTATTTATAGTAGCACAAATGGACTCAGACAGGGTCATATTTTCTTCCATGTGCAATATTTTAGATTTTGTCCTGGGTATTGTTAATGATACATTGTAGAGATGCTGGGTTCTGTTACACTCTTCTAAAGCATTGTGTTTTTATTTGTTTGTTTTAATGGACAGAAAACTTTCCTAGTCTTGAAATAAAATCTGTCTCTCTTGTGGTGGGAAGCAGCAGAAATATTCTCTCAGTTTTTTTAGCCTTAGCTGTACTGCTTGGGGTATTCCCTGGGCATTTGTACTTTATAAATCAGACCAATATTCAGACCTACTTTGTAGGTAGGAGAGAAGTAGCCTTCCGTTGTTCTGTTTTTAAATAAATTTCCCTCCTTACTTTCTACTTATGGCAGCATCTTGATTTACATACTCCTGTTATTCAAGTCAGTAAGACAGTAGCTTTTCTATTAAGCCTTATAAAAATGGGAATGTTGTCTAATATTTCTTCCTTTTTCTGCTTTCTGTATTAGTTGATCATTTCTATAATAGTTGATATAGTTATTCATTTTATGTAGTTTTTTTCCTTTTTACATATTTTCATCTTTTGATTGCTATAAGAATTTTATGTGCATGTTTAACCTATTGCTATATACAATTAAATAATATCATATCACTCTAAATATAATGTTAGAGCCTTGTAAAAATATAATTATTTTAGCCCCTTTACATGAGGATTTCATTTTCATATTTTTTGACATGCATTTTTTACTTCACAGTGTGTAATTATTATTTTTGGTTTCAAACACTCAGTTATCTTTCAAAGAATTTAGTTTTTTAAAAAAAGTATTTGCCTACATATTTACCATTTCTACTGCTCTAAATACCTTTATGTGTATGTTGCTCTCCATCTAGCATCATTTTCCTTTTACCTGATAAACTTTAACAGTTTTGGATTATATACAATAAAATTCTATGACAGAATAAATATTATATCTCCTAAATTTTCTTCAAGGCAAATGTGGACATATAAACAAGATCTAGCCAATATGAAATTTCTGGTTATGTCGTTAAAGTAATGGGTCATGGCCAGGTCTTGCCTTTCTTTTTATCCCCACTGGTTGGAATGGTCACAAACAATGGAGCACTCATCATGTACAATGAAATGAAAGCCACATGTTGAGAACAGAAAAGCAGTAAGTTAGGGGGAGCCTAGGACCATGTCAAATTCTAATATGAAAATTCAACCTACAATCTTCAACTTCTATATGAAAAGGATATGAAAAACCTAAAATATATGACATGGCTTAGCAGGGCAACAGTGGGCAACACGGACAAAAGGACACAGTTTAGATATCTAGTGATTGCTGTAGAGCCTGTGATACCTTGTATGGGAAACCATGGGCCAATAGAGTTTATATTTCTAGAGAAAATGATTGGAAAAAGTATTATAGTGCATATAGTGCATGTGGCTACTTTTCTCTGCTTTTACAAAGTCCTATAAAACAGGAATGAATTTTGTCTAAATTTAGCCATTATATAAACTGTTATACAAACAACTCTGTTAGGGGTTCTCTTTTGTCTGCAACTTAAAGATGACTGAGGTCTATATAGATGGGGAAAACCTAGTCCTGAACTGAAGCTGATGTAAGAGATGGATCTCAAGAAATAAGATTGTTCTCTTAAGCCTTGTTGAAATATCTCCTGGGAATTGTTGTCTGCCAGATAATGAGAGCCAGCTAAGCAGCATAGATAAAATAATAGGTTTCCTTTTCACTGAAATCTATAGTTTCAGGTGGCCCCATGTTATATATGATTAAGTTGAGAGAGACTCCAATGAGCAAAGCACAAGACTAGTATATAAAAGACCACAGATTTTAAGCTTAGAAACTATTTCTAAATCATATTGCCCCGGAATTGTCCAGGATGCAACAGACAGAAACCTATTAAAGTTCTGAAGGGATTATATTGCCAGAAATACTAGTTTTGCTTAAGAAAGCCTGTGATTGTTGGATCCCTAAAATAACCTCAAAGAAGCTCCCAAACTGACTAGTAGATGTAGGATGATAAAACTGGCTCCAAAAATGTCATATTTTTCAATACCCACTTCATATGGGCCAGAGAAGATAATGTTCAAAGAACCAACTTGTGCTAGGTTAAGGTTGAAAATTTACCACCCAGAGAACATAATCAGTGGTAGGCCAGAAGGAGTAACCAAGGCACTTATTCTACTTCTGTAGTAGGGGTTCTTAGTAATTTTTTCATTACAGGATTTGTTAATTTTATTCAATGGTGACATTTATATGTTTTTCATTCTCTTAACGGGAATTTGAATTGTCATTATTCTACTCATACTCACCCACTGTTTGTTGGATGTGTATTGAATTTATGAACATTCCCTCCTAGAGGACCCACATATGGACCTGAGAGGGAACACCATGTACCTCAGAGGTCTAAGACTTTTGATTGTAAGTCATAACTCGTTCATACTGGGATTTTCTCTTTTAGAGTAGGGTTGAGTGTATTCTATTGATAGGAATAAATATATACACAAATATTGGGCTATACAAAAGTACTGGCTGTGGGAGTTCTCATTATATATAGATATAGTTTAGCTGGGCAATAACTACTCAGAAAAGCAAACTGTATTGCTCAGTCTTCTTTTTATCAAAGGTTACCATTTGATCAATTATATATTCAAGATTGAATATGCAAGTGGACACTGGCCAACCAATATATGACAATAGAACTTTGGTGCACCAAATCTGCAAAAGCCATCCTAGGAAGCCAAACCACAAAGTTGGCAACAACTGGGCAAGAACAGTCAGGACTGGCTTAACAATTGACTTACAAATTTTGCCCATGAATTCAACTCAGGACCAAGCAACACAAATCAAATATGATTTCCAAACTAATCAGATAAGATAACAATTTCTAGTTAGCTTATCTCCAATTTTCCTGTGGCAAAAAGATACAATCGGATCATATCTGAATCCCTCCTCTTTTTTCACTACAAAGTTTTCTCATCTTCTAGAGACTGCCTTTGAGTCCCTGCCAAATGCAAGCATTGTGGCTGACTCCCTTGCAAACTCTGAATAAATATCCTATGTTTGTTCTCGTTTGGGTTATCTTTGTTTATTTACACATTCTTATCAATAGAAAATGTCAATTACAATTCTGATTTGGGCCTCCAAAATATAGGTTGAGTTTTTTTCCCCTCTTTGCTACTAGTTGAAGTGAGGCATAATATAGCATAATTACAGAAGCTAGAGCAGTCATATTCAACTATAAGGGTTGAAGGTAGCAAGTAGGACTGCCTTTTTTGCCTTTGTGGAGGAGAGAAATTATCCTAATTCAGACTTTACAGGAGAATAAATGAATATCTATTTTCTTTAAAATATTGATGACCCTGGGATATTTGTGACAATATCTGAAATGATAATAAATAATACAGAATTTTGAAAACACCAGTTATTTAAAATAAACAATTCATTTTCTTAAATGATGTCATTCAATGAATATTTACATATATGTACAGTTGTATAAACATCACCAAATTCAAAACATAAAGCTTTCATCACCAATTATTTCTACTTTGGCTCTTTGCAGTTGATCACCTTCCCTCTTCCTGAGGGCATTAGGTACTTAGCTGTTTTCTGACATTTATATAGTTTTTTTCTTTTCCCAAAATGTCATATAAATAGAGTCATGTAGGATTTAGTCTTTTGTGTCTGGATTGATTCACTTAGCATAATGCTTTTGGGATTCATTGGTATTATGGCATGCAAAATAATGTGAAAAATTTTTTAAAGGCCATGGATACCAGTAAACAGTAGAATCAACTACAGAAAAAGGTGAATATGTATTTTGTAATCACAGTCAGTTTACAGACCACAGAAGTTCCTGAGAGAGTCTGCAGGGCATAAAAGATGGTAATGGATAAAGCAACTTATAAAAATCTTCACTATTAAACAAATAATAGATTCAGCAAAGTAGCCAGATACAAAGTATACATGCAGAAAAGGCAGTTTCATATCTATACACTAAGAATGAGCAATCCCAAAAAGAGATTAAGAACAATTCCATTTATCATAACATGAAAAAGAATAAAATACTTAGGAATTAACCAACAAGGTGATATACAATAAAAAGTAAAAAATATTGATGAAATAAATTAAAGAAGATATCAATAAATGAAAACAATATCTATGTTCAAAGATTGGAGAACTTAATATTGTTAAGATGTCAATACTACCCAAAGCAATCTACAGATTCAATGTAATTCTTATCAAAATCTCAATGATGTTTTCTGAAGAAATGAAAATTCTATCCTAAAATTAACATGGAATTTCAAAGGGAACTCAAATTGCCAAAACGATATTGAAAAAGAACAAAAAGATTTTATACTTTCTTATTTCAAAAGTTCCTTAGAAGGTACAGTAATTAAAATAGTTTGTTGTTAGCATACAGACACATATAGACCAAGTAAATAGAATACAGAACCCAGAAATAAATCTTTGCATATTCGGTCAAATGATTTTCAACAAGATTTCCAAAGCCATTTAATGAGGAAAGGGCAGTCTTCTTTTTTAAAAAAATGGTGTGTCGGAAAACTGGATATTCACATGCAAAAGAATGAAGCTGGACCCTTACTTTACACCATAACCAAAAATTAACTCAAACTGAGTTAAAAACCTATACATAGACCTAATATAACAAAACTCTTAGGAGAAAGCATAGGGAAATCTTCATGACATTGAATTTAGGAATGATTTTGTGGCTGTTATATGAAAAACATAGTCAACAGAAGACAAACAGATAAAATGCATTTTACTGAAATTAAAAACTTTTGTGTATCAAAGTACTCTATCAACAGAGTGAAAGGCAAACCACGGGATGACAGAAAATACAAATAAAAAGTCTGGCAAAGGACTAACATTCAGAATAAACAACTAACTCCTAAAATTCAACAACAAGGACAATATCAGCTCAATTCAAAAATGAGCAAAGTTAAATAGATATTTCTCTAAAGAAGGCATACAAATAACCAATAAGCACATTAAAATATACTCCACAACACTAATTACTAGGAAAATGCAAATTAAAACTGCACTGAAGTACCACTTCACACCCATGGTGATGGCTATTATAAAACAAAAACAAACATTACAAGTGATAACAGGATGTGGAGAAATTTGAACCCTTATACACTGGGTAGGAATATAAAATGGCACAGACACTGTGAAAAAGAGGAGGGCATTTCCTTAAAAATATTAAAAGTAGAATTACTACATTATCCAGCAATTCCACTCCTGGGTATATGCTCAGAATTAAAAGCAGTGTTATTAAGAGATATTTGTATACCCAAGTTCATAGCAGCATTATTCACGATAGCTAAAATGTGGAAGCAACCCAAATGTCCATTAATGGATAAATAGTTAAGCAAAAGGTGGTATATACATATAACAGAATATTACTCTGCCTTGAAAAGGAACATTATGCTAAGCTAAGTAAGCTAATCATAAAAAAAGACAAATGCCATAGATTCAGCTCTTATAAGCCTTTAACTCAACATCACTAATCATCAGAGAAATGCAAAACAAAGCTAGTATATCATTCCACCCCTGTTAAAATGGCTTTTATCAAAAAGACAGGCAATAATGGATGCGGGTGAGAGTGTGGAGAAAGGGAACCCTCCTACACTCTTAGTGGAAATGTAAATTAATATGGCCTTTATGGAGAACAGTATGGAGTTTTCTCAAAAAACTAAAACTTGAACTACTATGTGATCCATCATTCCCATGCTGAGTATATATCCAAAAGAAGAGAAATCAATATATTGAAGAGCTACCTGCACTCCCATCTTTATTGCAACACTAATCACAATAGCCAAGATATGGAATCAACCTAAGTGTCTATCAACAGGTGCCTAAATAAGAAAATAGGGGTATATATACACAAAGGAATATTGTTCACCCATAAAAACAATGAAATCCTGTCATTTACAACAACATGGATGGAACTGGAGAACATTATGATAAGTGAAATAAGCCGGGCACAGAAAGACAATTATTAGATGTTCTCTTTCATATGTGGGAACTAAAAAGGTTTATCTCATAAATATAGAGAGTAGAATGGTGGTTCCTAGAGGTTTGAAGGGTAATACGGAAGGAAGATAAAGAGGGCTGGTTAATGCTTACAAAAATACAGTTGGGTAGAAGGAATAAGATCTAGTGTTTAGAAAAACAACAGGACAACTACAGCTAATAATAATATATTACATATTTCAGATTACTAGAAGAGCAGAATTGGAATGTTCCTAACAAACAAATGATAAACATTTAAGGTGATGGGTATCCTCATTATCCTGATTTGATCCTTATACATTGTATGTTTGTATCAAAATAGCACATGTACCCCATAAATATGTGCATCTATTATATATCCATAAAAATTAAATATTAAAACAAATTGTGGAGTGAATGTATGTAGAACTATAGAGATTTAGGAAACAGTGTCTGGTCATGCCTAGTATACAAGCATTCTTTCTCAAATAAATTAAAATAATTAAGGTAATTAGGCAGAATTAAATATTCATGCTGTAATTAGACTGTAGGCATCAAATGTTATTTTATATATAATTTGTGTAAATATATACACATATCTGTTAGTTAATTTACTTCTAAATCTGTCTGATGGATTTTCTTGGTGCCCCATCCAGACCCCCCTTACCCTGCTGGTCCACCCATTCTCCACACCCTGTGGTGGCTAACAGCAGCCTCCTTCTCCAAAGAATTGTCCTCAAGCAAACAGGAGCTATAGTGCACAGCCAGTATTTGAATGATTAACTTGGGAGTACAGAAGTACCAGGAAGCCTTTTGGCTCAAAGAGAGGACCAACTAACTCCTGGAGAGTAAGTCATGTCCCAGAGTTTCACTACCGGATCACGCTGAGGGAAGTCTCCAGCTAAGACTATGCATGCGCTTGCCTTTTTATCCTTCCGCTTCTCTCTGGAGCACCGCTTCAATGAATCTCTTGATAAGCATTCAAATCCCAGACTCTTCTTCTAGATTATTCACCTAAAGATAGCCACATATTTTCCTCAGAGAATATATCTTTCTATGGAGATTAAGGACCTAAAGTGGAATAAATCAAAAATTATAAAACAAATATAGCTAAGACAAATTATCCGCATACTAATTTACTAAAAAATAACCTTAGAGGTGAAAAAGATAGTTACTTTATCAGAATAGGTTATGCTAACATTGAAGGGATAGCTTAATCTTGTCTTCCTATTTTGGAAATAATTTCCACATATCATGGGATTATGAAATGTTATCTTGGTCTGAACTTGAGTTTGAGATTTTTCAGAAAATTCAGTGTTTAATCTTTCTACAAAATGGAGTAATCTATACAACACATCAATTATAAGAGAAAGTATGAAAGCATCAAAATGCATGTAAATGTGAAAGTGAAGAAAATAATAGAAAAGTCTGGAGAATATTGTTTTTGAAGATTCTGAATCTTATAATTATACACAAAGACTTTTAATCCACCTCTGATTTCCTCTGGAGTGCTTCAAACTACATTAATTTTTACTAAACATAAAAAAAACAATTTTACTGACAGTTCTCATTTCTGAGGCAAGTGCCAGACACCCTGACACGTTTTGAATAATGGTTTATTGCTATAACATACAGAGACAAGATTAGGTGGTAAATTGATTTCTCAGTGCACTTACTGAATTTTTTTTTTTTTTTTGAGACAGAGTCTCACTCTC
>RJWJ010017727.1:0-32540 GCA_004363605.1 Indri indri | reverse complement strand
CCTCCTCCCTCAGACCCAGGGGTCCCATCCCCAGCCCCTCCTCCCTCAGACCCCAGGGTCCCATCCCCAGCCCCTCCTCCCTCAGACCCAGCTGATCCCCAGGGTGTTAGAAATCTGAGATTCCAGCCCCTCAAAACTCCAGCAGTTCAGCCTCCCTCACTCCCCCTACAGGAGACAGGCTTGTTGCTGAGGAGGGGACATGTCCCAGGAGGGAGCACCTGACATTTGTCAGCACCCACTGAGTGCCTGGCCCCAGGCTGGGGGGTGCACTCCACGCATTTTCCCCACAACCCAGATGGGAGTGAGATGACCACTTCCGGTGTCCACAGGAAGAACCTGAGGCTCACTTGGTGACCTGGCCAGACTGTGAGTGCCATGAGGGCCGGGCTCACAGGGTCTCACTCCTGCTCTTTACTGGGCACCTGGCCCGGGCTGGCCCGATACAAGGGTGGGAGGGGAAGGAGCCCTGCTCCTCCTCTCAGCCCAGGCCCTCGTCCGTACCCATTGCGCCGCCGTGGTGCTTGGGGCTGCCGACGTTGAGGTGCAGGTAGTTGTGGTGCAGATTATCTGGGGGGACCGAGAAGGAAGCTGATGTCACTGCCATTGCCTGCTCCCAGCTGGCACTGCTGCCCTGCTGTCTGGGAAGGATCCTGGCCCAAGCTTGTTAGAGCCCCACAGATCAACCCGTGCTATTGGCCACATGGGGGAAACTGAGGCTGGGGACTTGAGGGTGGAAAGTGTGGGCACAGGCTCATGGCTGGGTAAGTGGGCTATCCCCAGTCTCTACCGCCCACCCCAATACTGGAGATCTGGGGGGCTCTCCTTGCCTCCTCCCTCCACCTCCACACTCACATCCACTTGCTGATGTCTGCAGCCTGTTCCTCCATCCCTTTCCTCAACCACGCTGCTCTCTGATTCTCAAATGAGCCCAGCATGGTCCTGCCACGGGCCCTTTGCACATGCTACTGTGCTGGTCTTGCTGCCTTGAATTCCTTCTTCCCATCTTTGAAGAACTCCTACTCATCCTTCAAGATCCAAATTGAATGTCTCCTCTCCTCCACCCCTGGCTCCAGCTCAGTCCTCACCCTCTTCCTGCCTGGCACCATCCCGGCCTCCTCCCAAGCCTCTTTCCTCTCGTCTCTGCCCTTCGCATGGGCTCCAGAGAAATAGTTCTTCCACCCACTTCTGACTGCGCTGCTCCCCTGCTCTGACTTCTCTGTGGCTCCCCATCACCCCCAGAACAAAGGCAGAGCTCCTCAGCTTAGCCAGGCACTCGTGGTCCTTCTCGAGGTCTTTGTCCACTCTCTCCCTGGCTTCAGGTCTGGCTGCCTCACAAGCTCTGCTCCAGCCACACAGAACTCCCCCGCCCCAGTAACTCCCCTCATCCTCCAGGCCTTGGCTCAGACGGCACTCCCTGGGGGAAGCCTCCTGCCCCTCAAACCAGACGGGACCTTTCTCAGTTCCCACTTGGAGCTCCTTGGACTTCTCCGTTGATGCCCTCATCATGAAATATAATATAAAAGTATTGTATTATATTTTAGATAATAATTATATAATAAATACATTACATTTATTATAATATATATTATGTTTAAAATATATTATATAATGAATACATAATAATTGTTATATTTAACAATTATAAGAGCTCACACTTACATAGTATTTCTTTTCCCTGTCTTACACATCGATCTAAGCACCTGACTCATTAACTCATTTGGTTGTCACAATACCCCTATGAAGTGACTGCTGTTGTGTTTCTTATTTTCCGGATGAGGAAACTGAGACCCAGAGAGGTGAAGTCACTTGTCCCAGGTCACACAGTGGCAGAGCCAGGATTCAAACTCAAGCAGTTTGGCTCTCCACAAATTCTAATTCAATACTTAAGTGTGTCCTTATGTGTAGCTGGCCGTTGGGTGGTCTGACACCGAGCTCAGGGGCTGAGAATGTCTAAATCTGAATCACCAACCAAGGTGTCCATGGCGCCCATCCAGGCCGTCCCCCCAGGGCAGGCAGGGGGCCTGACTCACTACGGAGTCCCCAGCCCGCCCCCAGTCGCCCGGATGATGGACAGAACGGTTCAGGGCGGGCAGAGGCGGGGCAGGGCCCAGGCAACGAGGGTGGGGCCACCTGGGGGGCGGAGCTACAGGGACGAAGGGCGTGGCCCGAGACAGAGGCTGCGGCCGCCACACCCACGTCCCACTCACCGAGGTTGGAGGGCTTCACGGCGTTGTAGAGGCTCTTGGGCGTCCTGGGGGCTATGCTGTCGGAACCCCCGAGCCCCGGGGTCAGGGAGCTGCTTCGGGCCCGGTCCGGGCGGGTTCCAGGCCCTCCCTGATGCCTCAGAATGTCCACCAGAGCCCTAAAGGGGGTAGAGAGACAGTCAGCGACCTGGGGGCTTGGGGCGGGAGTGAGGGGGCGGGGCCAGGCTCTTTCCCTTCCCTGTTCTCACCGTCGGGGGGAATTGGTCCACTCAGCCTTGCTTCTCGCCTTTGGCCACGCCCCTGGCCACGCCCCCTCCCAGTGTCATACTTTGGCCCATTTTCATGCCCCTTCCCCAATTCATTTGGACCGCACCCCTTCTGTGGTCCCTCCCATATCCTCCTCCCTGTGGGCCCTCCGCACCCTGAATCTGGGGCCCTATTTCTGTTCCTGTTGCAGCCTTCCCCATGGCGCTAAGGGGTGCCCCATTTACCCTGGTATGTGGACCCCAAATCTTAGAGTCTCCCTCGACTCCCTTTTTTTCCTTCGCGCCTTTCAGCAATGCCGTGGATTCAACCTCCAAAGGACAGTCCGAAGCGGACCACTTCTCACCGCCTCTGCTGCGCCCAGCACCCTCTCTGACCTGCACCATCGCAGCGGCCTCCTCACTGGTCTGCCCGCGTCCGGCCCTGGCTCTACGGTCCAGTCGCACACGCGCAGCTCAGCGAGTTTTAAAAATTGTCGGAGGGCATCACCCCCGAGCTCAGGACCCTCGAGTGGCTCCCCATCACACTCAGAATAAACCCGGTCCTGCCTGCCTCTCCTCACCTCCTCCCGCCCACCGCACTCCAGCTGTACTGGCCCCTTTCCTGTCCTGCAAACAAGCCACCCGGGGGCTTTGCAGGTGCCGTTCCCTCTGCAAAGGAATGTCCCTCCCATAGATATCTGCTTCTCCCTTCTTCAAGTCTCGGCTCTGAAAGGCCGTTTCTGACCACTTGATCTAAACCAGCACCCACTCCTCCAAAACTGTGTGCTGTTTTATCTTCTTCACAGCAACTAACAAGATCTAAAATTATATTGCATATGCATATACGTACTGACTCCACCACTAACATGTAGTGAATACCTGCCATGTGGCAGGACTCTACATGAATCAACCCAGTTAATCTTCATTACAATCTGAATACGTGCGGACTATTCGCTTCATTGTACAGACAGGAAACTGAGGCACAGAGAGGTTAAGCGAATTGTCCAGGGTCACACAGCTTGCAGGCAGCGAACCTGGGTTTGGAAGCCTGGTTTATCAGGGCAGAGGCCTTATTTTTTCGCTGTGGTATCTCCAGCTTCTGGCCCACAGAAGTTGCTCAAGAAATATTTGTCCAACGAATGAGGGCCCGAGCTCCTCTGCTCCCGCCATCACTCCTCAACAGCCAGGTCGGTTCTGACGCATCTATCCTCAGGCCCTGCCCATCTTCCGCGGCTGCGAGTGGCTGCCACCTCGGCCTCTTGACCACACCCCCATCACTGTAGCCCCGCCCTCCTCAGATGGCCCCCACCTCCACTGTCCGGGTCCCACCCCCAGGCTCCCTTCCGTCAAACTCCAGCACACACCCACCTGGGCACGTTGATCTCACGGTGCGCCCTGGGCGCACGGGACGCCTTGCTGAAGGCCACTTTGGCGCCGACGCCCACGGCCAGGGCAAAGCTGATGACCCCGCACACCACATAGGCCGTGCTGCCACCGGGGCCTTCGCCCCCGCGCCCACCGGGTCCCCCCGCCCGGCCCCCTTCCAGCCACCCGGCCTGGCCAGGCCCTGGCCCCCCGCCCGCACCCCCGGCGCCCCCGGCGCCCCCGGCCAGCGGCGGCGGCGTCGTGGCCCAGCGTGGCGTGTCGTAGTTGGAGCAGGAGGCCTGAGCCAGGCGCATGTGGCGGTGCTCGCAGCAGAAGCGGTAGTGGCAGGTGCCACAGCAGAAGCGGTAGGAGCCGGTGCTGCAGTTGAAGGTGGCGTCGTACTGGCCCATGACATCGTAGTAGCCATGGCAGAGCTCGGCGGGAGGAGGCGCCCGTGCCGCGGCACCCGTCCCGCCTGCGGAGCCGGTCCTGGTGCCGTTGGCGCCCGGGCCCGCCGCGCCCCCGCCGCCAGTCAGCGCCCCGGTGAGGCGCCGCAGGTGCGCCAGCAGGGCGGGCAGCGGGCCCGGGGGCTCGGCGCTCGTGGCGTTGGACGGGCGCGCCCCGGCCTGGCCCGAGGTGGCCGCCAGGAGTGCGAGGAGCAGGAGGGCCGGCATGGGGCGCGCAGGAGGTCGGACCCGGCCGCCAGGCTGCAGAGGTGGGAGCGGGGGGCGGGAGAGAAATGGCCGGAGGGGGAGACGTGCAGCGGGGTGGGCAGAAAGGCTGAGGGAGGCGGGCCAGGGAAGGTACAGGGACGGAGAGCGACAGCAAGGAGCGGGGCGCGTGGGCCAGAGTTGCGCCCCACGCGGCGGCGGGCGGCGCGGGAGAGCGGTGGAGGCGCGCCCGGACGCGCCGGAGGAGAGGAAAATGGCAATGTGCGGACGGGAAAAGGATCGGACGGGTGATGAATGGAGGAAAGAGATTGGGAGGACCGACGAGACATCAGGGGGTGTGCAGAAATCAGAGGGAAGGGCGAAACGCAGAGACGCGTGACGGAAGGCGACGGAACCGGTGCGGGAGGGGCGGCGGGGCGGGGAAGTGGGGGCCGAGGAGGGCAGGAAGGGAGACAGATGAGGGGTGGGTGGGAGAAGGGAGAAAAGAAAGGGAGGGGGAGGAGGGGGGAGGAAGGGAGGGAGAGAGAGATTGAAGTTGAGAATCTGGGCGGAGAGACCAGGCAGCGGGAAGAGGGAGGCGGCACTGGGGAAGAATCCCACTTTCGTGGGAGCCCGTCCTGTGCCTCACGGGCTGGTTAGCAGCATCCGCGGGACGCCGGCAGCGTCCACATCCCCCCAGCTTGCGACAGGCACTGTCGAATGTCCCCCTGGTGGGACAGGCGAAATTGCCCCCGCCCCGTTGAGAACCACTGGCTTACACCACATGCTCCTCAGTCCCCCAGTGCCCGTGTCTCTCCTTTATTTAGGTCTAGTAACCGAGGGACCCCGGGCCTCTCACACACACACCCCCCACACTCTCACGGCTTCAGGTCTGAAATGACTCCCTCCACAGCTGGCGGAGCAGCGTAGCAGAGTGGTTCATCTCCCAGCTGCCTGACACTGACAGGCTCTTACCTAAGCCCCCGGGCCTCAGTTTCCCCATCTGTAAAATGGGGTAAGGATGGTTAGCCTTATCACTGGTGGTCGGGAGAGCGAATATGTGTAAAGAGCCTAGAACAGTGCCTGGCATGTGGCAGGTAGAAGTGTTTGGTGCTGCTGCTCCTATTTCAGAAGGGAGATACAGGGTGAGGAGGGACGATGGAGAAGAGAGGTGTGGGAGTCGGGGGCCAGATGGGACAGGTCTTCCAGCTGCTTCTACGGCAAGTCCAGCCATGTCCCAGACACGCCCAGCAGACCCGATGGGCACAGAGGGATGATGGCAGTGGGGGGGATGCCAGGGTCAGGGAGAGGGAGGTCTGAGCCCCCCAGGAGGAATGACCTAGCAGTTAAAGGCAGGGTCTGGGGTGACAGCCCTCACAGAGCCCCACTTTTCCCATGTGCAAGATGATGATCCGAACAGCCCCTGCCCTGAAGGGGACTTCCACTAAGCTTAGCCCAGGGCCCAGCAGTGCAGGACATAGATTCCTTCTGCAAATATTCACTCGATAAATGTCTACTGAGCATCTTTGCTGGACTGAACGCTGTTGTGTGCGCTGAGGATGCAGCGGTGAGTGAACCCACAGGGTTCCTGCCTTTTGGGGGCTTTACGCTCTAGTGAGGGGAGAGTCAGCCAAGAGGCACAAATGAATGTGATACATGTTGAAGGTGATTGTGAAGAAATATTGAGCAATTACGAAGGAAGCTGTGAAGAAATGAAAGCAACCTGAAGGATGGGGGGATGGGATTAATTTGCTCAATATAATTCAGTATTATTTTTATTATTTGTCCCTTGTCATTTGTGTGTGTCTAGGGAACACACCACTGCCAACAAAACTGCTAGTAGTTGGGATGAAGGAGGCTTACGGGAGCCCCGAGACTCCCCAAACCTCAGCTCACCCCCTCCTGCAGGCGCCTCAACTCTCCTTCTCAGCTCTAGCTTGGACCCCTCCCCTGAACTTGGGGTACAATACCCCAGTGCCTACTGGATGCCTCCACTTGGGTGGTTAATGGGCATATTAGAAGTGGCTTTGGCTGGGCATGGTGTCTCACACCTGTAATCCTAGCATTCTGGAAGCCCAAGTGGGAGGATCACCTGAGGTCAGGAATTCAAGACCAGCCTGAGCAAGAGTGAGACCCCCCCCCCCAATCTCTACCAAAAATAGAAAAAATTAGGGAGGTGTGGTAGCATGTGCCTGTAGTCCCAGCTACTCGGGAGGCTGAGGCAGGAGGATCACTTGAGCCCAAGAGTTTGAGGTTGCAGTGAGCTCTGATGACACCACTGCACTCTACCCAAGGTGACAGAGTAAGACTCTGTCTCGAAAAAAAAAAAAAGAGAAGAAGCGGCTTGGCCCACACTGTGGAAGAGAGTTTGGCGGTTCCTTAAAAAGTTAAACAGAATTACCACACGACCCAGCAGTTCCACTCCTGGGTATCTGTCCCAAAGAATTCAAAACATAGGTTCACACAAAACCTTACACGCGAATGTTCATAGCAGCATCTTGCACAATGGCCAAAAAGTGGAAACGACAGAAGTGTCCTTCACTTGGAATGGATAAACAAAACGTGGCACAAGATACAATGGAATATTATTCGGCCATAAAAGGAACAGAACTCTGATACATGCTACAGCACGAACGAACCTTGAAGACATTACGCTCAGTGAACGAAGCCAGACATAAAGATCACACAGTACAGATTTCACATATATGAAATGTCCGCAATAGTCAGATCCACGCAGACAGAAGGCCGGTGGGGAACTGCTTGGCGCTAGCTGGAGGAGAAGAAAGGGGAGTGACTGCTAATGGGTGCCGCGTTTCCTTTTGGGGTGATGAGAATGTTCTGGAACTAGATAGTGGTGATGGCTGCACAACATAGTGAATATACTAAATGCCACTGAATTGTACACTTAAAAATGGCTAAATGGTTAAATTTTGTGTTAAAATTGTGTTTTTTGCCATAATTAGAAAAAACAACATAGGTTAGTCAGATCCTGTCAACCGATTCCCCGGTGAGACTGCTTTGACTTCCTGTCACCTGAGAATAAACCCCAACTCTGCGCCAGGAGCTCCTCCTTTCCACCCTTCCCTGTTTCCTTCATGCCTTTCCAGGTTCATGTCCAAGAGGTTCCCACCTTCCTGCCTTCACACTTGCTGTTCCCTTCGTTGGGGACCCCCCTTCCCACAGATCTTGGTCTGGCCCAGCCGCCTTTCTTCCTTCCTCCAGGGTGTCCCTCACATGTCATCCCAGCCACTCTCCCCCGCCGGATCTGTAACAGCAGCCCAGACACTCTGGTTTCCTCACTCCTTTTGTATCTTTTTGTGGCTCTGATCTCTACCTGCCATTTTCCCCTACTCGGCTATACACTCCACGAAGGCAGATGTTTTTGCCTGTATTGTTCACCATTCAGCCCTGAGCTAGAGTGAGACCCCGTCTCTACCAAAAACAGAAAAAATTAGGCAGGTGTGGTGGCATGTGCCTGTAGTCCCAGCTACTCGGGAGGCTGAGGCAGGAGGATCGCTTGAGCCCAGGAGTTTGAGGTTGCAGTGAGCTCTGATGACACTGCTGCACTCTACCCAAGGTGACAGAGTAAGACTCTGTGTCTCAAAAAAAAAAAAAAAAAGAGGAGAAGTGGCTTGGCCCACACTGTGGAAGAGAGTTTGGTGGTTCCTTAAAAAGTTAAACAGAATTACCACACGACTCAGCAATTCCACTCCTAGGTATCTACAGCAGCACCAGCTCCAGTGTCTGACACATAGTAGGTGCTTAATAAATATTTCGTGGATGAATGTTGAAAGAAGTATGAGGTGGGTTTTCTCTGTCTCTTTCTCTCTCTCACACACATACACATCTCAGATGAGGATATCAAGTCAAGGTTTCAAGTGGTCCCATCATTTGCCTGAGCCCTATAGTGCCCAAGTAGTGGGGCTGGGTTTTGAACTCAGGCCTCTGAGCAATGCAACCTGTAGAACATGGATGCCTTTATCCCATACACAAAGATGTGGGTTGACACATACACAGACACACCCCTTCTGGGAGTGGCACAATACACAGTGATATGGATTCCTTCATTCATTGAGGGCTGCCATGTACAGTTGGGCAGGTTGTGTGCTGCGCAAGGAGGGTCTGGCTGAGAGGCTGAAATCCAGCCGAGCTCTCCTTCCCAAGGTATGCACTGGCAGGGCTGCATCCTGGAGTAGGGAGTGCCCTTCTCAAACTCATACAAAGGTGCCATCTGCCTGCCAAACCATAGACATTGGGGAAGTGATTGGGCATGGGGAGGGGGCAGTGCGCCTTTGTCTCATATGCACAAAGGCAGCTGTACGGGCTGGCAGTTCTCTCGCTCACTCCCCATTCTGTGCCAAGCCTGCAGCTGGGCTCCATGGACATGATTTCTCCCTTTGCTCACAGTCCCACGGGCTCCTCCAACTGCACACACATGCGCACACCCTGGGAGACACAGCCCCAGGCCATTGACAACTCCAGCAGGAGGAGGAGGAGCAGGGAGAGCGAGAGCAGAGGCACAACCCCCCAAACCCAGCGACACACCCAAACACAACACGCGCACACAGGGCTTCTCTGCCCCTCCTGAGGCAGGGCAGCAGCTAGAGGTGGGTGGAGCGAGGATGCATCTCTGCAGACACGGCGGCCGGTCCGGACACGGGGACTAGTTATTCCCTCCCTTACACTTCCCTTCCCTTACACACAGACACACAACAGAACTTGTACATACACAATGACACAGAGCACAGGACACGTAGTGCCTCAGACACACAGGCAAGGACACCCAATGTCATCCTGGTGGCACACCTGTAGCCTCCTCCCAACACACAGACGTGCATACACACAACTCCACACGGACACACAACCATGGATTTCTGCACATTTTGACCCATGGTACATAAGGCTGAGATGTGACGACACACTGGACCACATGCAGCTGCAGAACATGACCAGGGACTTGCCCAGCCCAGTGACACGTGGACACGCACCTGCGCATATCACAGCCATGCAACCCCATGGGCGCACACACACACATGTGTGCAAACACACCCTCCCCCAGTGGCATGTGACACCCTCTACCCCGCAGCCACACACACGCCCACTCCTGCCCCCACCTGGCTCTCACCCACACACAGAGCACTTTCCTCCGCCACAGCCAGGGAGGAATGGGGACCCGGAACTCCAGTCTCCCCATTCCTGCCCCTTGCATGCTCCGCTCTGTCCCAGCCCAGGATCTCAGAGACGCAGAGGTGGGGACACAGTCAGGAACAGCCTGGTAGGGGCCCTGAGCAGGGCCATACTGTTTCTGGGCTCCCGGAGAAGCCGGCCACCCGTGCCTATGCCCCTGCACACTCCGCCCTCCTCTGTCCCTCCCAGCCCTGCCAGCCGGGGGAGGGGGCAGGGCTGGGATGGCAGGAGTCGGGGTGGGCTGGGTGCTGTCAGGGTGAGTATAGGAGATGGGGCAGGACTTGGGGACAGGAACAGGAAGAGAGAGCATGGGGAGGTGGGGACATGTAGGGGGTGCCCAGAGACCCAGAGAAAGGGACAGAGATACCGAAGGGGAAACAGAGGCCCAGGGAGAGGGGGACAGAGAACCAGAGGAGGGTGGGGGGAGGGGAACAGATACCCAAAGAGAGGACCGAGACCCAGCGAAAGGGGGAGGTAAAGAGGCTGGGGGTGGGGGACAAAGACAGAGAGAGAGAGACCTAGAGAGGAGACAGAAACGCACAGAAGGAGGGTGCAGGAGGGGGTGGGTGGTGGTGGGAGAGAGACCTGGAGAGAGCCAAGCAGGGACACAGAGGGGGACAGTGAGGGGCTTGGAGGCAAATAGAGGAGGTGGGCAGAGACCTAGAGACGTGAGGTTCAGAGTCCGGGGAGGGACAGAGTGCCAGAGAAGGGAGGTCGTGACCTATGGACAGGGCAGCAACCCAGGAAAAGTCAGGCCTCTGCCATCTCAGGGAGCCGGGCTGGAGCCAGCCGCAGGGCCAGGGCGGGGCGCAGGGCGCAGCGGTGGGAGGGGAGGCTGCGGGGTCCCAGGGCGAAGGGAGGGGCTCCTAGGAGCGTCTGAGGTTGCCAGGTCGGTTTGGGGTTGTGGGTTCAGGAGGAGGCGGGCCGGGCAGGTGGAGGAGAGTGGAGGGAGGAGGAGAGGGCTCCGGGTGGAGGGCGGGGGGACCCCAGTTCCGAGCCTCGGGCCGGCAGGACGGGAGATCCTGGGAGGCTGCGAGGGGGCGCAGTCCCTTCCTTGCCGCGGGAAGGCGGGGACGGCGGGGACCGAACCAGGGAGGACCAGACCCGGTCCCTGCGCCCCCGCCCGGTCCCTGCGCCTTCCCGTCTCACGTGTCTCTGTCTCCGGGTGTCTCTGCGTCTCCGGGTCCCCGGGCGTCCCTGTCACTCCCTACTCGGGGGACAGCCGCCTCCCTCCGTCCCCTCCATGGGCACTCGCCCGTCTCTGTCTCTAGCGGGATCTGCCCTTGGGTCACGGTCTCTCTCAGCCAGTGTCTCTCTTTGAGTCACTGCTACTGGCGGGGCTTCCGTCTCTGTCCGTCCCGGCGTCTGTGTCTCAGCTGTCCCCCTTCCAGGCCTCCATTTCCCTCCTTGCCCGCTAGGTCTCTGCCTCTACATCCCTTCTCCGTCTGCACCCTCGGTCTCCACGTCTCCACTGTCTCTGCCTCCCCGGCTCCATGTCTCTGTCCTGGGTTTGCTGTCTATGGATCACTGTCCCTCTGAGCGTCTCTGTGCCCCCCCTCGCCCCACCCCGGCCCCCTGGACCCCAGGACCCCTGAGCCCTCTCCCTGGTACCCCCACTCTCACCCAGGCCGGGCTGGGGTTGGGGGCGCTGCGGCGGGAGCTGTGTGTTCCCAGCGCAAAATAGACTCCCGTTGCCATGGCGACGCGAGCGGGGCCTCCGAGACGCGAAGCCTCGGGCTGGGGGGTGAGGAGCGGGGACACCTGGATCCGGAAGGCGGGGGCCGGGGGCCCCGACGCCCGGGCCCAGGGGCTCCTCCTCGGTCCCTGGGGAGAGGAGGTGCTGGGGGCTCTGACGCCGGGGTCCCGGGACAGGGCCTGCTGGGAGGGGTCTGGGCTCCCAGGGGCTGCGGTGGGGGACGGGCTGGCTGTGAGCTCTGACGCCTGTGTCCCTGGAGGACTCAGAGGTTGCCTTCTTAGGTCCCCAAGGTTGGGGAGGAGGTTAATGGCTGCGAATCTTGGGGAGGGAGGGGGCTCTCGCTGGGGGGGAGGGTTGTGGAGTTCCAACTCCCAGATCTCCAAGGGGGCTGCAGAATTCTGGGAGCCCCCATGTGGATCCCCAAACTCCTGCGTCTGAGCGCAGGGACCGCTAGCCTGAAGCTGTTTGTCCGTCCTTCCATCCATTCATCCATCCAGCCACATGCCGGTCTCTCCCTTCCTCCCCATTCCCATGGGACCCATGCCTCAGTTTCCCTCTCCGCACCGGGGTGCGGTCATGCTCACCTCGCGTTCCGGATGCGGGACCCTTGGGGAGTCGGGGGCGGCGGCGCGTGGGGGGCAGCTGGGGGCGGCCGAGCGAGCGCGTGTCTGCCGGCCGACGGGGCTGGGTGTGCGCGCGCTGGGGGCGGCCGGCAGCGTGTTGGCGACCCCGGGCCGGCGGCTCGCTTCCGTGCAGACGCGCGCCGGCTCCGCGCAGATGTGGCGACGGCCAGCCCTCGCCGCTGCCTCGCGCCGGCTTCGCGCGGAGAGGCCCCTCCCCCTCCCCACCTGCTGGGGTCCCTGCTTTCTCCCGCCTGCAGCCCCCAGTCGCCCCCGGGACACCCCCCAAACCCAAGAATGGTTCGGTCCACAGTCACATCAATGTTTATTCCGCAAGTCCATGTCCCACAGTCTGTGACACTCCTTCCCCCTCCCCTTCCCGCCTCGTGAAGTGGCCCGGGGGCTGAGCCCCGCCTTCATCTCCGCTCAGCCAACTCCCGCCCAGCTTCCAGGAGTCTCATTTGCATTTCCGGGAGCAGCCGCCCAATGGGAACGTGGCATCGCGCCTCCCCTCCCGAGAGGGCGGCACTCCTGGTGGACTACACCACTCTTGGGATCCAAGGACGGGGGCCCACTGAGGTCCGGGTGATAGGAGGGTGGTCTTTCCTCAAGAAGGCGGGAGTTCAGTGGAAGAGGGGGCTCTGGCCTTGGAAGAGGCCCAGCAGCCCGCTGTCCGGGGCAGGCTCCTTGATGATCTTCATGATCTGCAGGGGTAGGGAGTGGGTGGGTTAGGAAGAGTCAAGGGTCCCCATCTCCATGATGACAGATCTAAGGGACACTTCCCCACCTTCATCTCCACGACCCTCTTGGCAGCAGCTGACCAAGCCAGCCACTCCCTTGTCTCAAAAGTTTTCCTAGGGCTTCCCTTCCATCACACATGCCTCGTTTAGCTCCTAACTGCGCCATCTTGGTCTGTCTTGCTGGCTTGGGCCACTAAGGGTGAATGGCTCTGTCCTGGGGCTTCTTGTCAACATCTTCCTCTTCCTAAGTAACCTCACCTTTCTCATCCCTCTTCTGGACCCCCAACTACGACATCCAGCTTAGACTTTGCCCCTGAACTCCAGGCTGCTTTATCCAACTGCCTCTTATGTAGACGTGAGCAACCAACCACATTCCATCCATCGGCACGTCTTGCCAAGTTTATCTCCAGAAGATAAGAAAAAATAAAGAAAAGATAAACAAGGACAGTAAAAACCAAAGCCTGCATCCCCAATGCCTTCATCATGGTCACGCCCCATCACTGCTTACCTGGATGCCCACAGTAGCTCCTCACTAGTCTCCCTCCGCCCTCCACGCCACCCTCCCTAATCCACTGGCCACACAGCGCCCACGAGAGCTTGTAAGCTACTGAGCCCATGTGGCCAGCTCCTCTGCACAAACCCCAATGGCTGCGAATTGCTGCAATCCCAAATCTTTGCGGAGAGGGGGCTCTGGCTCCTGTGCCCCGCAACGCTCACCATGCCCTGTTACAAGTCCTTGAACAAGGCAAGTGCAGTCCCACCTCCCCCAGGAGCAGTCTGTGAATGTGGCTGCTCCTCCCCTCCAGGCCCAGGCTCCAGGGCCACCCCATCGTTCTGGCTCACTCCCTCTGCACATTCCCTTCCCAGCTCCAGGTCACAATGTGTGACTGAACAGGGACTGGCTTTTTATCTCTGCACCGTGATGCAGACTCCAGGAGGCAAACCTTCCTGTTGCCACGGTGGCTGCAGTAGGTGCTTGATGAACACCCCACAGAACTGAGCTGGGAGGGTGAGGGGCAGACCTTGCAGGACCCAGGACTGTCATGTTCTGGCGTTTCCCCATCATCCTGAGAGCCAAGAGTTGGAAGGGGAGGCCTAGTACCTGGGCAGACCCCAGTACTAGGAAGGCCCCTCTGGAGGTGGGTGTGAAGGCTGAGAAACTTGAGTAGGGGGGACAGGGCCTGACAGGGCAGAGACTGGGGGGATGGAGAGTGAGGGAGGGATATCGGGGGTCCAGGGGCTTCCACCTGTAGGGTCTCTGCTGGACTGTCCTCCCCCAGGGCCACCTGGCTCCCTCCCTCCCTCACTTTATTCTAAAACCACCTACTCCAGGAAGCCTCCCAGACCACCCAGTACAAGCCCCTCCTCTGCACCCTGAAGCTCCCAGGATTGCCTCCCTGTTTTCTTTCCCTACAGTCCTCAAGGCCATCTGCCGGCTTCTCTCACGGATTTCTGGCAGAGCCGGGCAGTCTCCCATGCAAGAACTTAGCTCCCCCTGGAGGCAGCAGCCTGTGTGCGCCCCAAGCCCAAAGACTAGACATCAGTGGGATGCACTATGTGGGTGGGTGGCGGGGGGATTACCTCCTTGAACTGGGGGTGGGCGGCATCTCCCAGGAGCTGCAGAATGAGCCCTTCACTGGTGGAGAGGAAAGCACCGCTCTGCCGCATTCGGGTCATCGCCACCAGCCGGTCCACCTGGCTGCAAGCCGGAGGGAGGGAAGAGAGGTGTGGACGCCTCACTGGGACACCCGGACACTTTGGCACACCTGGCAGGAATGCTGCCCTGTGGTCATTCCCGGATGCCCCTAGTCACCCCCAACCTGCACTCACCCCTGGGAGGGGCCCTCTCACCTGCGTGAGGAGCAGGCGTCCACCACCAGGTGGACCTGCAGCCCCCGGTCCAGGAGGTCCAGGGCTGTGTTCTGGGGACAGAGAGAGGTCAGGCCCAACCCCAGACAAGAACAGGGGTAATGAGTGAGAGATTGGGGATCCTGGGTCAGAATTAGGGACCCAGAATGGGGATGAGGGGGGGCTCAGATCAGAGTAGGGGCCTCAGGCCAGGATGGGGTCCTAAGATAGGATGGGACCCACTAGTAAGGATGAAGGTCCCAGGTCAGGATGGGGGCTCTGTGGGGAGGCAGAGGGTGCTGGGTGAGGGAAGGATGTTTTATTTAGGATGAGGATCCCAGGTGAGAATGGGGATCCCATCCCAGAGGTCAGGCAGGATCTCACCAAAATGCAGGCCTGTGTCTCAATGCCGCAGAGGAGCACAGAGCGCAGCTGAGGCCGGCTGTCCAGCTCGCGCTGCAGGGCAGGCACCATGCTGAAGCAGGTCTTGGCCAGCGGCTGCAGGCCCTCAGCCCCCAGCTCAGGCACAGTGGGGCCCAGACCTTCTGGGTACTGCTCTGTCAGCACGGCTGGCACCTCCAGCAGCCGGGCCACCTGTGCTAGGGAAGGGAAGGAGAGGCCAGGGTCTGAGGGAGTAGGGACAGGGGACGGGACCCCTGGGTCTGGGGGAGGAGGGGCTGGGGGGACCCCTGGGTCTAAGGGCAGAGGGACTGGCGTCATACCCTGAGCATACGAGCGGCCACCGAGACGATCTGCGGGAAGTAGACAATGTGGTGGCGGAACTTCTCCTGCATGTCGCACAGGAACAGGATGGACGATCCTGGGAAGATTCGGCCCAGGCTGGGCCTGGCAGCTGCCATGTCCTGGGGGTGGGCAGAGGGGCCGTGGGGCGGGTCAGGCCAGAGGAGGGATTCTCTCAGGGTGTCCAGCGTCCATGGGCTCAGAGCCTTGTGGGCTCCCGGCCACTTTGCATACCTTCTTCCCACCTCCAGGTCTCTGCGTCTGCTGTTCCCTGGGCCTGGAACATGCTTCTTTGTTATTTCTGTCCCAGTCCATGGTGAGGTCCCTTCCCTGGGAAGCCTTCTGGGCCATGTCCACATGGGGCTCCCAGTGTCACCCCCCAGCCCCGGCCTTCTCCTTCCTGGAGACTGCCCAGCATCAGGGAGTACTTCTGTGACCCCGGTCACCATGTGCCCCTGTGGGCGGCTCTGTCCTTCTGTGTGGTGTGCCCAGCCCACTGCCCAGGGTCTCCCAAATGAGGGTCCAGCTCTGATCCTCACCCCACCCCAAGAAGAAACTGAGGCCCAAGCAGTGAAGGGACCTGCCCAAGGGCTCAGAGCCAGCACTGTGGAGCCCAGATGTCATCCTGGGCTCCGCCACCTTCCTCTTCCACGGCCTGCGGGAGCTGCAGCGCTTTGAGATTCTTCAAGTCCGACGTGGCCAGCGTGGCCGCTGACTGCTCTCTGAAGCTCAGTTTACCCGTGTGGAAAACACAAGCTAGCTGAACCCCCTCCCAGGTCTTGGAAAGTAAGGCTGGTATCCCATCCATGGAGTGTCATTCAGCCACAGAAAGGAACAAAGCACTGACACATTCTGTGACATGATGAACCTCATGGTTCATCATGGTGCTCAGGGAGAGGCCAGACACAAAAGGCCACGTAGTGTAGGATTCCACTTGTACGAAACGTCCATAACAGGCAAAACCACAGAGACAGAAAGTGGATTGGTGGCTGCCAGGGGCCGAGGAGGGAGGAATTCGGGGTGACTGCTAATGGGCATACAGTTTCTGGAGTGATGAAAATGCTCTGGAACTAGACGGTAGTGATGGCTGCACAACACCATGAATGTACTAAGTGCCACTTAACGGCGCACTTTAAAATGGTTAAAAGGGGCTGGGTGAGGTGGCTCACACCTGCAATCCCAGCACTTTAGGAGGCCAAGGCAGGAAGGGACTGCCTGAGGCCAGGAGCTGGAGACCAGCCTGGGCAATGTAGTGTGACCCCGGAAAAAAAAAAAAAGCTGGGCATGGTGGTGAGATTGCTTGAGCCCCAGAGTTCAAGGCTGCAGTGAGCTATGATGGTGTAACAGCATGAAAACAAAACAAAAAAAGGCTCAAAGGTTAAGTTTTAGGTACGTATCTTACCACAATAAAAAAGACAGAAAAAGAACAAGAAAGGAACTGGCTGGTGAGGCCACCTGGCCAGCAATTCTTTTACAGAGGAGGAAGCTGAGATCCAGAGGGGCCCCTAACCTACCCAAGGCCCCACGGCGACCCAGGACACATGAGTGGCATGTCCCAGCTTGTGTCCCCGGGAGGCTCGAGTTTCTGGGTCCCCAAGTTGTTGTATAACTGGGGGGTCCTGGCTGGGCTTTTGTCTGTGGCTCTGTCTCCCTCTGCCTCTGTCTGTGCTCACTCATTCACTTGTTAATTCATTCTGGAAACGGAGACCCTGGGGGGCCCAGCGAAGCCTGAAGCTGAGGCAGGCGGCACTAAAGGGTGCACTGCTATTTTGAAAGCTGGTGGTGAGTGCACTGCTGTTTATTATTATTTTTAAAATGCGATCCGGCAGCTATCGTAGAAAATGTTTTCTGTGTGTACTGTACCTCAAAATTTAAAACCAGTAGATGGTTAAAATAGTAAATTTTATCTCAATAAAAAAAAGATTGAATGGAAACTCCCTCTAAAAACAAAACCACAGTGAATTAATTAATCACATAATTACAACTGTGATAAGCGCCAGATTTTGAGGGAGCTGGATCTATCTTGGCAGTTCTGCAAAGTTCTCCCTGAGGAAGTAAAGAAGGAAAAATGATCTTTGTGAGAACATAAAGCTGACTCTGCTACTCCCCTGTCTCAAATGCCACTCTCAGTCCCCCGTGGCTTCTCTCTGTCCTCAGGACTAAGATGCACCGCCCCCCAGGCTCTGGGGACCCTCTAGCCTCAGCTCATCCCACCACGTCTCACCCAAGGAATTTCCTGGGCTGGTTCCTCCTCCTAGGCTCTGTGCTCCCACTGACCTAACTCCTCCCCTGAGCATAAGGCCAGACCTGGGGACACTCTGGGGACACCCAGGCCCCAAGGGATGGTTCTGAGGGAGGGAGGAGCCACAGAGCTGACAGGGGTGTTGCAAGGGTGTGGGAGGCCTCTCTGCTGAGGGCAGTGGGGAGCCACAGAGGGGCAGGTCTAGGGCCCGAATGGCTGAAAACCTGTGGCATGTGTCTGTAGCCAGGGGAGCTCCCTTTTGGCCTGGTTAGAGTATAACGACTCCCAGGGAGATCTGTGAGGCCACATTTCTCAAAATTACGGATACACAAACCCTCTGACCCAGAAAACCCGCTCCTAAGTATTTCTCCTGCACATATTCCTGTGAATGACACAAGGGTATTCATTACAGGACCCTGGCAGAGCAAAGGAGCCGAAATAAATCTCAATGTCCATGGTTAGGGGACTGGTTATATAAATCATGGTATAGCCACACTCTGGAATTCCTCGCAGCCAGAAAAAATAACCAGAAAGCTCTTTAAGTAATAGCATGGAACCATGTTCAAGAGAAGTTAAGTGAAAAAGCAGCAGAACAGCGTGTGTGAAATGCTCCCATTTGTGCCAAAAAAAAAGGAAGGAAAAAGTGTGTATTGCTTATATCTATATCTGCTATCTCTGGCAAACACGCCAAGAACGGAGACTCCAGTGGGTGAACTAGATCGCTGGGGAACCGTGCGAAGCAGATGATTTTCACTGTGTCCTCTGTATGTGTGCTACGCTTCTATAAAAGGTTTTCAACACAGAAGATACAATGCAGAGGCCCCCATAGCCCCAGGTGGGGCTGGCCCGGAGGCAGAGTCCAGAGAGGAGGCTGGGACAGGGTCCCACCGGGACAGGGGAGACGGACGGGAGGCGGGGCAGGACAGAGAAACTCGGGGGGACAGCGGGGTCGGAGGTAAAGGGAGGAGGATGCCCCTCAGGCTTCTGGTGCAGTGAGGGGCATGACCTGAAGACTGGGGAACCTGGGGAGGGAACTGGTTTTGGGGAGAACATGAAAAACTCAAGCGAGAGAGTGTGTGTGTGTGTGTGTGTGTGTGTGTGTGTGTGTGTGTTGGGGGGGAAAGGGGTGTGTGTATGAGATGTGGAGGGAGGTCTGGGCTAGAGACCCGTTTGGGGGCATCATAGGGAGTGAAGAGAAGGTTCAGCCCTGGGTGGAGGGTGCCCAAGGCCAAAGGAGGCGTGGCTGGAAGTGGGCGGCAACCTGGGGAAGGGGCTGTAGGACTGGTTATTTCTCCACCTGGCCTCGGGGGACCAAGACCTGGAGCCCGGACTTTCTGGCTGTGTGACCTTGGGCAACTCGGTCTCTATCTGAGCCTCAGTTTCCTCCTCAGAGAAATGGAGATTAAACCCACTCACCCCGCAGGGCTGATACGATGCAGAGGCGGTGGGCGGGCCCCGGGGAGGGTTCAAGTCCCTGGCCAGCCAATTCTGGCTGTGTAATCTTGGCCCGGGACGCCTGGGCAGAGCCTCAGTTTCCCCATTTGCAAGGCGGGAAGGTCTGTCTCCAAGCAGCGTGGGTAGCAACGGGGACTTACCCGGAAGTGCCAGGTTCGAGCCCAGGCCGGCCCCTCCGCAGGTGGGGCCTGGGGGACACTCACCTCTCGGCGCTCGGACTTCCTCCGCTTAGGCCTCTCGCCGGGTTCCCAAGCAGGGTCACCGTTTCGCTCTATAGCGGCACGTGCCCCGTCCCTGGCACCGTCCGCGTCCCGCCCACCCGGGACAAGCCACCCAATCGATGCTCGCCCAGCTCTGCGCCCCGTTTCCTTCCGGCCAATCCACACACGCCACTGTCTTTGCGCCCCACCTCCACCCCGCGCATCCGCGTCCCGCCTATCCGGGCCGAGCAGCCCAATCGGTGCTCACGAACTCTGCCCCGCCCCCATTCACGTTCAACCAATCCTCACAGTCCGCTGTTTCCCTTGGTGGAGGTACCGCACCGTCACGGCTGCCAGCTCTGAGAGCATGATTGGCCCGCAACGGCGCATCAGGGGCGGGGAGGCAGCATGTGCGACCAATGGAGAGCCACAGAGGGTCTGAATGGCGGGCGACGGGGCGGAGCGGCGCAGGAGTCTTGGAGACCTCAGATTCTACCTGAAACGAGTGGGTCTCCGCTGGCGCGGTGGTGTGGACCAGATCGCTGAGGCCCAGGGAGACAGCGGGAGGCCGTGCCCAGAGCAGGGGCAGGCCTGGGGTTCGAACCCTGGCCCTTTTGTCAAGAGTCAGAGGCTTACCGAGACACCCAGGCACCTGCCAAGTAAGGGTTAAGGGAGCGATTAAGTGAGAATTTGACGCCCCCTCGGTTTCCTGTCCGTACAGCTCTTGCCTGCTCAGGTGATGTTTGTAACTCTGCGCCTGGAAATGGGGCTTGAAATAAAGAGAGAATTTCCCAGCTGTCTTGGAATAAAATCCAAACTCCTCCCAATTCATGGTCTGCCTTTGTGGACCCCTCAGACCTCACCTCTTACTACTCTCCTCCTGCTCACCCCAATGCAGCCGCGCCTGCCTCCCTTGCTGTTCCCCAACGTCCCACCTCAGGGCTTTTGCACGTGACACTTCACCTGCCTGCAACCCCCGCTCTTCCCATGGCCGCTGCTCCTGGCATTCAAGGCCTTCCCTGACCAGCCGATGTCAAGTAGCCACTGGATCAGGCCACTGTCTTATTTTCTTCACAGCACGAATTCCTATCTGAAATTCGAAATTTATCTTGCTTTTCGAAAAAATGTATGGGCGTACTCATTTATTGTCAACCCTCACCCCCTACCCCCAACACACAGGCACACACAAAAATGAGTTCTGTGAGAGCAGGAATCTTGCCTGCCTTGTTGACTGCTGAATCCTCAACCCCTAGACCGAGGCCTGGCCAACAGTAAGTGCTCAGTATATCTTTGGGAATAAATCAGTCGAGACCAGACGTTAGGCAGGAATAGGCCAGGAAGAGGGACAGACAAGTGCTGGACTGGGCTGGGAAGAAGCAAGGGAGAAGCGGGTGGGGGGAGGCCAAGAGTAAGGGGCCCCAGGAGAGGCAGAGATGGGGGCGCTGGCCCTGGGAGAAGACCTCTAAGGCGGTGGTCTGCGGTGGGGTCTGGGCTTGGTTTGTTTTCTCAGGGGCTACCAGGAAGGGTCAGAGGACTCCCCAGGAGGGGGCTGGAGAGCCATCATGGAGGGGCCTCTGGTCTGTCTGGAGCCTGGGCTGGATTGTGGTTGAGTGTCACAGGGAGTAGGGCCCCCAGCCCTCAAGGATCCCCTGAGAATCCCAGGCACAGGGCATGTCCTGCCTGTCCCCCCAGCCGCAGTCCTGAGCCAGGAGCCCTGACCCTCCCCCCAGGGCAGGCTGGGGAGGGGGCAGGGGATGGCAGAAATGTGGGGCCTGCCTCAGGTCCGGCTGGTCCGGAGAGAGATAGGACAGATCTGATGTCAGCAGGGGTGCACCAGTGGTCAGAGGACACGAGGAGGGGTAAGATGGCATTGGGGAACACTCTGGGGTAAGCGCAATGTCATCAAAGAGGTCGAGGATGGAGGCATCCAGGGTAGCAAGGCTCAGGCTGGCACTCGCATGGGGTGCCTCGATGGGGGCCACAGCGCAGGCCACCCCCAGGAAGGGGGATGGTGGTGGCAGGGACGGCTTCCGCAGTGGTGGTCTCTGGGGAGGTGCCTCCTGGGACAGGATGGACAGGGCCAGGCGCTGGGTGGCGGCCTCGATCTTGGTGAACTGCCTGCAAGACAGACATTAGCTGGGTGACCACAAAGGACTCCTCTCCTGTCTGCCATCCCAGGACAGGATTGTCCCTTCTCTTCCTCCCATCTTTCTTCTTTACGCTGATCTCCCGTCCCTCAGCTCCATTTTCTTGAGTTTGACAGTTCAGTCAGTCTTTCTGACCCCATTCGTAGGGACGTTCTGAACAGTTGCTGAGGTTGTGCACTGTGCAGGCAGCACATCAAGCCCAGCTCTAGGCGCGTTTTTGACATTTTAGATTTATCAGGACCATGTTCCAGCATGTAAAACTAAAAAATGTCTTAAGGAAGGGGTGCCTTTTAAAAAACAGTCACATAAAGGTGCACTATGGGCTAATGGTGGACCTATGATGTGTTGATGCCGTGTGGATTCTACTTCTGAAACAGCCCTTGACTCTGCCCACCTTTCAGCGTCTCCGCCAACCCTTGGTTGGAATGTCCAGCATCCCCCACCTGGATGACTGCAATAGCCACCACACTGGTCTCCCCACTAGCATTCCTACCCCCTCAATAACAATATGGATAGATCTCACAAACTGGTGTGGGCTGAACTGTGTCCCACCCCCATCATATGTTAGGACATCATGTGTTGATGTCCTACCCCCACGCCCCATACCTAAGAGTGTGGCTGTATTTGGACGTGGGGTCTTTAGAGAGGAGATGAAGTTGAAATGAGGTCTTTAGGGTGGGCCCTAATCCAGTCTGACTGGTGTCCTTGTAAGAAGAGGAGATTAGGACACAGGCACACACACAGAGGGACAACCGTGTGAGGACACGGGGAGAAGATGGCCATCTGCAAGCCGAGGAGAGAGGCCTCAGAAGCAACCAACCCTGCTGACACTTTGATCTTCAGCTTCTAGCTCCAGAACGGTCTGTTGTGTAAGCCACCCGGTGGAACTTGGCTGCGGCAGCCCGAGCAAACTTACGCACAGACCCAAGGCTGATCGGCAGCGGAAGCGGTGCCACTCGCAAGTAGTGGCTGCGTGACTCCGTTTATTTAAAGTTCAAAAACAGGCTAAACCGATCTATGGGGAGAGAAATCAGGATGGTGGTTGATGGGAAGGAGCTACCAGGAGGGCTCTGGGGACAAGAAATGCTCTGATCTGGATGTGTTAGTTACACTAAGGGGTTCCCTTTGGGAAAATTCATCGAGCTCTACATTGATTTTGTTTTTTTTTTTTTCTTTTCTCCCTTTTAAAAGTCAAATACACTGATGAAGTGTATGTATTTTTTTTTCTGTATGTTCGTTAAACATCCACGAAAAGGTTTATTTAAAAATATATCTAATATGGCTGGGCGTGATGGCTCATGCCTGTAATCCTAGCACTCTGGGAGGCCGAGGCAGGAGGATCATTTGACCTCAGGAGTTCGAGACCAGCCTGAGCAAGAGTGAGACCCCGTCTCTACTAAAAAATAGAAAGAAATTATCTGGACAACTAAAAATATATGTATAAAAAATTAGCAGGGCAAGGTGGCACATGCCTATAGTCCCAGCTACTCAGGAGGCTGAGGCAGGAGGATCACTTGAGCCCAGGAGTTTGAGGTTGCTGTGAGCAAGGCTGATGCCACTGCACAGTGGCCCAGGAGACAGAGCAAGACTCTGTCTCAAAAAAATAAAAAAAATAATAAAAAAATCTAATATATGATTCTGTTTATATGAAATATCCGGAACAGGCACATCCCTAGAGACAGCAGATGAGTGGTTTCCCAGGGCTGGGGGTGGGGTGGGGGTGTGAGGAAATGGTGGGGGGGGTGATTGCTTAAGGGATATGGGGTCTCCTTTAGGGGTGATGACAATTTTCTGCAATTAGATAGAGGCGATGGCTGCAACTCATTGTGAATATCACAGGCCACTGAATTGTACACTTTAAAATGGTTAAAATGGTGAATTGTATGTTACGTGTATTTTGCCATAATAAAAAATATATTTCTGGCTCTTAAATAAATCAGTGAAACCTGACACTCTGATACTATCTTTGATGCCAAGGAAGATAAGTTTGCTTTGAGTGCCCCAAGGACAACTTTCAGACTTGGGAGGTCAAGTTAAATGGGGGGGCGGGGGGAGAGAGAGAGAGAAACTGACTTAAAATTCATAACAACCAAATGCAATGTATGGTCCTGGATTGGGCCCTAACTTGAAGAAACTAAGTGTAAATGACAATCAGGGCTGAAGAGTCATGACATTTGTGATTTACTTTAAGCTATTTTAAAAAATAGTTTAAACATACTAAGCTACTAAGATGTTATGGACAGTAAAATCTAAGTGATGGGTACAAGAGGGATTATTAGACCAGCAGTTCTCAAACCAGAGCACATATCAGGACCAGCTGGTGGTGCTCATGCGACACAGGTTCCTGGGCCGTAACGCCCGCATTTCTGGTTCTGTAGATCTGGGGTGGGGTCCAAAAATGTGCATTTCTAGCAAGTTCCCAGGTGCTGCTGAAATGTTTCTGGTGTGGGGACCATCTTTCAAGAACCACTGCATCAGACAAGCATCTCGACTTTTCTGTAGGTTTGAAAATGTTCACAATAAAAAGTCAAAAATCTACATGCAAGAGTGGGAGGAGCTTCCTGAGTGAGCAGGGCCTGAGGGGACCTAGAGGGAGGAGGAGGCGGCGGGTGGGGTGGGTGGTGTGCCGGGGTCCCAGGGGCATGCGCACGGTGGGCCGGAGCACGGCAGAGCCAGGCGGTGGGGGGCGGGGTGGTATTCCTGGGATGCTAACAGCAGAGGACCAGCCCGGTGGTGTGGGAGCAATCTGGGAGCAGGGGGCTGGCATTAGCCCAGGGGCCACAGGGGGGGCAGGGAATGCAGATGGGGGCCCAAGATCGGAAGGGGGCCCTGGAGCAGTTGAGGAGGGGCTGGAGAGGGGCTGGAAGGCCAGCTCGGGAACCTGGGGCTCGATGCCCTGTTCGGGGAGGCATGTCCTGTCCTCTTCGGTGGTACGTGCTGGTGGTCGTGGGGGGCATTTGGGGTGTGGCCAGGGCTGGGCATTGGGGCAGAAGGGAAGATTTAGGGGTGGGGCCAGGGTTAGGTGGGACCAGGCTCTCATTTACTCAAATCTCATTCCAAGACCTCCTGGAGAGAGGTTCTGGGCTGACTGGGAGAAGCAACCTACTTGCAGAAAAGTGAGTCCTTGGTCAAGTCACTTTACTACTCTGTGCCTCAGTTTCCTCATCTGAAAAGTGAGGATTATTATAGCAGCTACCTCCCAGGGTTGGCGTGGTGGATTAATGAGTCAATACTCACTGTAACTGAATATTAACTCATATTAATACCAAAGCGCTTAGTACAGTGCCTGGCATATATTAAGTGCCGTACAATTTTTAGCTACTATCATCACCATCATCATCATCCTCACCACCATCAGCACCGTCATCGCCATCACCATCTTCATCACCACCAACACCACCATCACCACATCATCGCTGTCACCATCACCACCACCATCATCATCGTCACCACCATCATCAAGCCCCTGAGGAAGCGAAATAATCAGGCAGGATTGCCAACTTGCAAAGAGCGTGGACTCTGAGCTCAGGCTGCCTGGGGTTGTAGCCACTCACTAGCTGTGTAGCCCTGGGCAACTCATCAAACCTCTCTCAGCCTCCTTGTCTGTAACGTAGGGACAAAGACAGAACCTACCATGAAGGTCTGTTGGGAACATTAAGGGACATATTCTATGTCGCGGCCTTAGCAGGTGTGCCTGGTCCACAGCAGGTACTGGTTGCTTAGCACTGTTACTGTCATATGGTGAGGGGAGAGCACAGGACAGGGTGGCGTGGGGCCGGCTGGGTGTGAGATGGAGGATGGACTAGATCAGAGACCTGAAGGACACAGAGGTCCCCAGGCCGACAGAGACGGGGAAGGGCATTGCCAGGCAAAAGGAACAACACATGCAAAGGCCCAGAGGCTGAGTGGTGAAGTATTAGATGGGAAGCTGAGTCTGGCAAGGTGAACAGGGGCTGATGTGGCAAAGCCTTTCTCTTGAGGGCAATAGGGAGCCATGGGAAGTACTTGAGCAGGAGACAGACCAAGTGTGGTGTGTGGGTTAGAAAGACCTGCCTGGGAGCAGCCACTGCCAGCCCGGCCTCTGAAAAGCCCCGGAGTGAATCCCAGCTCCCCACCCCCACCCCTGGAACCTGGTCTGCACCTTCGTCATCCTTTGCCTGGACTATTGCAGTAGGCTCCTCCCTGCTGTCTCACATCCTACCCCAGCTCCTTCACAGCCTGTGCCCCACAGAGCAGCCAGAGAGAGCTCTTCAGATCCCACCACCAACCTGCTCAGAGCCCAGGTCCCTCCAGAGACCAACATGGTCTCCATGATGGGGCCTGTTTCTTCTTCAATGTAATTGCCTCCCCTTCGCCGTCTCACCCTTCTCCAGCCATGCTGGCTGCCTTATGGTTCTCGAGCACAAGAGGCATGCTGTGCCTCAGGGCCTTTGCGCTTGCTGTTCCCTCAGACACACACGGGGCTACTGCCCTCGCTTCCTTCCGGCCTTTGCTCAGAGGCCGCCTTCTCCGTGAGGCCTTCCCGGCAGTCTCCCTGGCACCCCCTCCCGGCTCTATTTTTCTCTCCATAGTGCGCATCACCTCCCATTGTACTACACAATTTTTAAAAATTGAGGTAAAAGGCCAGGCGCGGTGGCTCACGCCTGTAGTCCCAGCTACTCGGGAGGCTGAGACAGTAGGATTGCTCGAGCCCAGGAGTTTGAGGTTGCTGTGAGCTAGGCTGACCCCACGGCACTCACTCTAGCCAGGGCAACAGAGTGAGACTCTGTCTCAAAAGAAAAAAAGAAAAAAATTGAGGTAAAACTTACATAGCATAAAATCCACCATTTTAACATGTGCAATTCAGTGGCATTTAGAATATTCACACTGTTGTGTGACCACCACCTCTAATTCCAGAACATTCCATCACCCCTGAAGGAAACCCCTTGCCTATTAACAATCACTCCTCACTCCCCCTCTCCAGCCCTGCAAGCTCTTTTTTTTTTAATATTATAATTCTTTCTTTCTTTTTTAAATTTTTTGGGTTTTTTTCTTTTTTACCGTGGTCCTTGTGAAGGAAGCCCTGCGACCTCTAACCGGTTTTCTGTCTCTTTGGATTTCCCTGTTCTGGATATTCTGCGTACTCGGAATCCTACACGGGGTGGCCTTCTGTGTCTGGCTTCTTTCCCTTAGCAGCATGTGTTTCAGGGTCACCGCGTGGCTGCGTCACACTACGCTGTTATTTCTTGTGGTCACTCCTTCCTGTCTGCCGCCCCCGCTGGACACAAGCTCCAGGAAGGCAGGAGTTTTACCTGCTTTGCCAAGAATGGGGCTCCAGGGCCTGGCACAGGCCTGGCACACAGCAGGAGCTCCATAAGTGCATGTCCAATGTTGCTGGCATCCTGTCCTGGTCTGCTCCTCTCTGTTCTGTCTGAGCCAGGTCTCCCCGTACCAAGGGCTCTGGCTTCTCCCCGGCCCCCCCGCCCGCGGCCCCGCCAGCCCCTCACCTGCAGATCTGGTTGTGCAGAAACCTCCTGTGGTCGGGCCTCCTCTTGGGGGGCCGCGTGCGCCGGGGCTGCAGGGCCCTCATTAGGTGGGCGGCCGCCCCGCTCACGAAGGCACACAGCTCCTGGGGGCCGGGCTCAGAGACCCCAGGGCCTGTGGGGGCCCCAGGGTGCATTGTGGGGTGGTTTAGAAAGCACCCCGCAAATCTGTGAGGAGGGAGGGGCCGTGGCCCCAGAATTAGGCTGAGGGCTCCCTCTGGGCCCCGAGCCTGCTCCACCTCCCGGGCGCGGGCCCTGAGGTTTGAGGGAGCGGCAGGTGGGGGCTGATATAGGGAGGCAGGGAGCAGGGAGCGGAGGGGGCTTTCTGTGCCCCCCAAGTGCCCAATTAGCACATAGTTGGACCTGGGATATGGGACAGGCCGGAGGTGGGAGCAGAGAAAAGCGCCTGGAGATAGCCAATTAAGGGGACAAAGGCCGCACTGGGGAGGCCAGGCCAGGAGCGAGTCAACCGCAGCGATTAGCCTTGAGGACCCCTAATTGGAGTCGGGGAGGGAGGGAAGTCGGAGGAGACAGGCCTGGGCCCACCTCTGCCCACCCCCCCAGCACCTGCCCAGGCCTCCCGCCCTCCCTCTGCTCCAGGCCCAGCATCTTCAGGGGAAACTGAGGCTCCGGGAGGGGCCCCCAGCAATTGACTGCTGGGGGGTCGACCCCAGAATCCTGGGCGTCACGCGCAGCGGAGTGAGCAGCGGAGGGCAGTCGTGGTGGTGAGGCGGGGCTGTTCCCTGCTGACCTGGCTGGCGGGAGAAGGGGGGAGGACACGGGCAGTTTCCCCCAAGGCGTTTTACTGAGGGACTCAGTGCCCTTGGCATTGTGGGAGGCAGAGAACGGGCAGGGTCCCCTTGTCTCCGCGAGGGCATTGGCCAGAGTGCAAGACCCCACCTCAGCTCCACCTGCACCCCTGGGACTGAGTCTGGGTGCCTTGAGGTTCCCAGCGCTGCTGGAACAAACGACCCCAGAAACAGCACGAGTTTATTCTCTTGCTGTCCTGGAGGTGAGGAGTCCACAGTGGGTCTCACAGGCTCACATCAAGGTGTTCCTCCTGGAGTCTGGGGGCGTGCGGGAGCAGGTGGTAGAATCCACCCCTGCCTGCTCCAGCTGCTGGGGTGGCTGCGGCAGCCCGGCCCCGGCCCTGCCTCCCCCTTCCAGGGCATCACTCGTATCCCCTCCCCTCTGCCCAGCTCCTGCTCAGGCTCTGGCCCTCCAGGCTCCTTTATAAAGACCGACAATTACATAGGGGCCCCCAGGTGACCCAGGATCATCTCCCCGTCTCAGGATCCTCAATCCCCTCTGCAGACTCCCTTTTGCCATGTGGGGTTCCACGGCCACAGGGTCCAGAAACTAGGACCTGGACATCCTCAGGGGCGTTACTCAGCTGAGCAGAGACTCCACTGGCGTTGCCTCCGTCCCGGCTTCCTGCAAGTGCACCGTTCACCGAGGCAGGGCCTGGGGCTCCCAGGGCACCCCCAGCACCTGGGCAGGGAGGGACACAGAGCAGTGAGGACGTGCTACTCACTGACGCCCCCCTCCCAACCCCCACGCTGAGAGAAAGGAGCTAAACTGGAGTCAGGGCACTCGCTCACCCACAGCTGGGATTTTAATGCAGGGACGAGGCAGGAAAGGAAGGTCGAGGGAGCCTGAGCGCGGCCATGTTGGCCGATACCAGACCCTGACCACCCTGACGTCCCCCACCCAAGATGACTCACCAAACTGGGTGCCTTGCAATCTGCTTTCCGTCACCTTTCTGTGACAACAGCTTAGGATGGACACTTATGGCCTGAGCACAAGACAAGGCTGGTCACGTGCAGCTGTTTCCTAACGTGGTTTTTGAACACAGAAAAATGTTACATTGCCCCATAAGGGGTCCGCCTCCTGCCCGGGAGAGGACCCCGCTCTGTCTGTGCAGCAGGATCTGCCATCTGCCCCAATAAACTGTCTCTAGTTGCTCGCTCTGGAGTTCTTTCCAGCATGAAGCCAAGATACTTGGCGAGCTCGGGGGGCTTTCCTCCCGTCACCGGGGCACCCCCTGCATCAGCTGAATCCCCAGCGGTTCTCAGTCCTGCTCTGCGAAGGGAGGACGGTGTGGGGGAGAAGTGGACTGTGGGGGCGGAGCTCTTAGAGGGACAGGGCGGGGGTCTCTGCTGCCTGAGCCCAGACGAGGTCTCCTTTGCCCTGGGCTGCGACTTCCCCATCTGAGAAATGGGGACACAGATGGGACCAGGTTAGTGACTGTCACTGCGGATGGCCAGCTGGGCCCTGCCCTGTGCCTCAGTTTCCTCACCTGCTTTTCGATGGCCTATTGTGTGGGTTTACGTGCACACAGTGGGTCTGGACCTAGTGGGTAACAGTGAGACTCTGGAACCATGCGCCTGGGTTCAAGCTCCAGCTTTGCTACTATAGTGGAACGTGCGAGTGTGATCTTATTTGGAAAAAGGAGCCTGGCCAGGTGGCCATAGCAAAATTCCACAGACTGGGGGCTTTACCCACAGAAATTTGTTTTTTCTGGAGGCTGGAAGTCTGAGATCAAGGTGTTGGCAGGGTGAGTTCTCCTGGGGCCTCTGTCCCTGGCTTGCAGGTGCCACCTTCCCCCTGTGTCCTCACAGGCTTCTCAGGCATGGGGACCACATGTCAGGTCCATGTTCCCTGGTTCTTGGTGTCCAGTACTGAAGAATGGCTACTGGTACTGAGTTGATGGAGCAAATGAGCAGACCAACCAGATGCGACCAAAGTGCCAACGTTTATTGAAGCACAGTGTGTTCCAGAGAAGGAATGGGTCAGCCCCCACAAGTGGAGGAGACCCTGAGTTTAAAGACAGAGTATAGACAGTATGGAGAGTACAGTACACTCTCAAAGTTAGTAGAGAGCAGACTGCTCCAATAAGGAACAGCATCACCCCAAGGTTAGGGTCTGTTTTTTATGCTAATCCCTAATAATATGTTAAGTTGGGGGTGGAATATTCATGAATTTTCTTGAAAAGGGGGTGGAAAATTCCTGGAACTGGGAACCCTCTCCCTTTTTAACCTTGTAAGGCGATTTCCAAGGGTTGCCATGGTATTTGTAAACTGTCATGGTGCTGGTGGGTGTGATTTGTAACTAGGTTAATGAGGATAGGTCACTTGAGGATACTGTCACCTTACTTGCCCACATGCTCCCAAGACCCTCATTTGTGGCCTTGTTCAAATCTCCACTTTGTGGCCTTTCTACCTCCTTCTGGTTGATCAGTCCTTGGAGACCCCCTATTGTAGACCAAACATCTGTTCGGTCCTTAGAAGCCCCCTCTGGTCAATTTTTCCCTCCTATTGTAGACAGAGCGTCCCCTAGTGCCATCTGTTTCTCAGTGGAAACCCCCTAGACAAAGCATCTGTTCCCCTTCCTCCTTGTCCCAACCTAACAGGGTCATCCCTCTGTGCACATCCGTGTCCTAACAGCCTCTTCTTACAAGGACACCAGTTACACTGAATGAGGGCCCACCTATATGACCTCATTTTAACTTAATTATTAATACTTTCAAGACCCCATCTCCAAATACAGTCCCCTTCTGAGCTACTAGGGTTTACGACTTCATCATATGAGCGAGGGGGGTGTAATCCAGCCCATGACAATATTCTTTGCAGATATCATTAACTGAAGGGTCTCAAGACGAGGCTGTCCTGGCTATTAGTTAGTTTGGGGCTGCCATAACAAAATGCCACAGACTGACTGGCTTCAACAACAGGAATTCATTTCTCACAGTTCTGGAGGCTGGGAAGTCCAAGAGCAAGGTGCCGGTCAATTTGGTCCCTGGTGAGGGCTCTCTTCTTGGTTTGCAGACAGCCACCTTCTCACTGTGTCCCTCACATAGTGGAGGGAGAGAGAAGGAGAGAGGGAGAGAGATGGATCCATCTTCCTCATCTTTTAAGGCCACAGTCCTGTTGGATTAGGGCCTCACACTCGTGACCTCATTTAACCCTAATTCCTCCCTGAAGACCTTATCTCCAGTTACAGTCACATTGCGGGTTAGGGCTTCAACATATGAATTTGGGCGGGGGGCACCTGGCTTGTCTGGGTGGGCCCTAAATCCAATGACAAGTATCTTTTTTTTTTTTTTTTTAAGGCTAGTCCAGTGAAGCAGTGCGAGTAGAGAAGGAACAAGAATTCCATAACCGGTTGTGATCAATTAGTTGTAAACACCACTGTGACAAGTATCCTTATGAAAGCCACAGAGAGAAGACAAGGAGACCATCCAAAGACAGAGGCAGAGACTGGAGTGACACAGCCACAAGCCAAGGGACTCCTGGAGCCACCGGAAGCTGGAAGGGCAAGAAAAGAGCTCTCCCCTGAAGCCCTCAGGGGCACGTGGTCCTGCGAACACCAGGAATTTAGCCCAGGAGCACCCATGCTGCATGTCTGTCCTCCAGACTGCGAAAGAATAAATCTCTGTTGTGTCAAGCCCCTGAGTTTGAGGTAATTTGTTAGGGAAGCCGTAGGAAACTAATACAGCTACTTACCGGTTATGTGACCTTGGGCAAGTGATGTCACCTCTCCGTGCCTCAGTTTTCTCGTCCGTGAAGTGGGAATAACAGAAGCATTCCCCGCTAGTTGTGGTGATTAAGCGAGTTTCTGTGGGAAAAGGTATATAGCAGCGCCTCCCACGGCGACAGCACTCAGCGAGTGTGGGCAGTTATCACGGCAGAGTTAATTCCCCGGCTCGGCTCCCACACACATCTCTCAGTCTGGAATTCAGAACAATCCTGGTTTCAGATCCCAGATCCAAACTGCCTAATGGGCACAGGGTCGTCTTTGGGCATGATGAAAATGTTCTGGAACCAGACAGAAGTGAAAGGTGCACAATATTTTGAATGTATTTAAAATGGTTAATTTTATGTTATGTGAATTTCACCTTGACAAAAAAGTAGAAAAAAATATAGTAGAAACACTAAGAACTTTCCAAAAGCTATAATCACTCATTAAATATTAAGGTATTATTTTTAAGAATCTTTGTAAATACATTTTCTTTTTCTTTCCCAAATGATACCTTGATAAAATCAGCAGCAACAAATTATGAAAGACGATAGCAGATCATCGCGTCTGGCTGGAAGAAGAGAATACACAGCTGATTTCTTTAGAAACGAGGGCTACCAGATGTGACTACACACAAAAAACTGTAATGTTATGAAATGCAATGCTACCATTTGCGAGATTCCGTATCCTGATGTGAGAATCAATTTCCTTACTGGAAAAATTAGGATAAGAAATGCTATGCTCCAAAATTTTTTTTTTTAAGATGGGGGTCTCACTATGTTGCCCAGGCTGGTCTGGAACTCCTGGCCTCAAGGGTTCTTCCTCCCTCAGCCTCCCGAGTAGCTGGGATTACAGGCGTGAGCCACCGCAGGCTCCTATGTTCTCAGTGTGTGTGTTCGCCCAGATTCATATGTCAAAATCTTCACCCTCAGGGTGACAGTATCGGGCGGTGAGGACTTTGGGAGATGGTTAGGCTGTGATGGCGGAGCCCTCGACAGTGGGATTCGTGCCCGTGTGAGAGAGGCTGGAGAGCTCCCTCGCCTCTTCCACCACGCAAGGACAGCGAGAAGGCGCCATCTGTGAGCCAGGAGGTGGCCCTCGCCAGACACTGAATCTGCTGGCGCCTTGATCTTGGATTTCCCAGCTTCCAGAACTGCAAG